>JAKUAQ010000020.1:0-164120 GCA_030562965.1 Starmerella ratchasimensis
ACCTCATACAGTTTGTGTAAAGGGGAAATAAGTTGATAATTAAGTCAATTACACTTTAAATTGTACATATAAACCGGGCAGATACGTTCGCCATACTTTTCTATCAACTGTCTCACATTCCTTGGCAGCCGGCGCCGCTGGCGCGCGTCACGCTGCAGCGCGAGCCGCTGGGCGCGCAGAACCGCGACTGGGCGTTGGCCGAGATGCGCGCGTGCTTTGTGGCGAACGACGCGAACGACGTGAGCGCAGCGAACGTCGTGAGCGGAGCGAACACAGAAGCGAACACAGAAGCGAACACAGAAGGCAACACAGGAAATGAAGCGAACGAAGCCAACCAAGCAAATGAAGCCAACGAAGTGCCTGTGGCATCACAATCCTCGCCTGCTTCAGCTTCGCATCCGCCTGCTTCGCAGTCGCCTGCTTCGCAGTCGCACGACGGCGTCGTCGTGCTCCTCAACACCACCGCCTTCTTCGTCGGCTACAAACGCGCGATGGTCGGCGCGCTGCCCATCGCAGCGCCCTGGCCCGTCCTCAGCCTCACGACGGTCCACCGCGCGACGTTCTGCCGCGGCCGCGTCGCGGACGTCTACGTCGTTACCACCGAGAACGAGGTCGTGCGCGCCGGGCCGTCCAGCGCGTTCGGGACGGCCGTGGCCGCGCTGCCGCCACGCCTGTGCGACTTGAGCGCGGCGACGTGGCGGCGGCGCGTGTGGACGCTGACGCGCGAGGAAACGAGCCAGCCGCCGCGCGTCGGCGACCGCAGCGGCCGCAGCCGCCACCGCCGGCGGCTCCTCGCGCAGCTCCCGGACGACGGCTCCGACGAGGAGGCCAACCACCACGCTGTGGAGCTCGACGAGAACAGCCGCGGCCTCCTCGTGCTGAAACGCGAGTCCGGCGTTCCGTTTCAAGGCGTTGTGGACCGCCGGCACGCGCTGGGCCGCGTCCTGCTGCTCGACCAGAGCGCGCTGACGGCGTGCGTGGCGGCTAAACCGCTGGCCAGCGAGAACACGGACGGTCTGCCGCCGATCGAGCGTGTTTATTTTGTGGAGGAGCTGGGTATGCATGTGGCGGCGGCGTTGCACGGCAGTTTCTACCTCCAGCGGCCGGAGATGTTAGGGTCGCGGCTGCGGCCGCCGCGGTTCCGGCCGGAGCCGCTGGTGGGGCTGGCGTATAGCAGGGAGCGGGATTGGCTGGTGGTGGCGTATGCCACGGAGGTGGAAATATATACCCCGCCGGTGACGGCTGTGACAGCGCCAGCTGGCACAGCCGGAACAGCCGGCACAGCCGGAGACGGCCAGCACAGCCAAGACGGCCAACACAGCCGAGACGGCACAGCCAGCGACGCAGAAAACCAGGCTTTCACCGCCGCTGACGGCGCCTCCTCCGCCTCCTCCGCCTCTGACGGCGCCTCTGACAGCGCCTCCTCCAGCACTGCGGCCGGCAGCACTGCCTACGGCACTGCCTACGGCACTTCCGGCGCAGTGCATGTAATTCGGCACACCCCCCACACCCGCGAGCTCCGCGTCTTCGGCGTCACGCAAGGCTGCGACGCCGTCCTCTTCTGGACAGAAGACGCCGTCTACAGCATCGCCGAAGACCTCACAACGACGCGGCTGCTGCACGGCCAGCGCGTCGGTTTTGTGCACGCCGACGCGCGCGGCATTAAGGTGGGCGTGGAGCTGCAGAGCGCGGAGTTGAAGAAACACACCGGGACGGTGGACGGGTCGTGGCTGATGCCGGAGGAGAGGACGGCGGTGGGCGCGATGTACGTGTTTAGGAGGAGTTACGGTAGGGGCGTGGACAGCACTAGCGCTAGTGGCGCGTCTAGCGCCGCTAGTGCTAGTGACGGCAGTGACGGCACTAGTGGCGCGAACAGCGCCGCTAGTGACAGCGCTAGTGACAGCAGTGCACAGCCTAGCAGTGCTGGTGACAGCAGCGCACACCCTAGCAGTGACAGCAGTGACAGCAGTGCCACCGCTAGCGGCGCTAATCGCGCCACTAGCGCTGGCGGCGCTGACGGCCTCTTCCCCAGCCTGTACCCACGCCCCCGGCGACGTGGCCTCGCCGACCCCTTCGGAGGCGCGTTTGGCGGCGCGTTCCAGGCGTTCGCCGACCTCGGCGCGTTCGGCGAGCTGGGTATGCGGAAACCCAAACCCAAACCCAAAACCCCGCCTGCCCCGGCCGTCGTCGATAACAGCCTCAAACTCACGCGTCTCTCGGTCCACCCGCACGTCCCCATCGGCTTCCACCGCTTCCTGGACGGCGCCGAGTGCATGCTTTATGAGCCGGGCGTGCTGCGGTGGCTGCGGCCCGCGCACGACGGCGACGGCGCGTTTGCGGGGTTCGGGGTGACCGGGACGGCCGAGGAAATCGCGCGGGCCCGGATCGAATCCGAAGCGTCCACAGCCGTGGAGGACGCGATGGTCGAGGTGGCTGTGCCCGAGACGGTGCGGCGGAATAGACGGCACCAGGTGATGGTGGAGCTGCCGGGGAAGCTGCGGGCGGCGGCGTATTTGGAGCGCGCGGCGGATGCGGAGGCGATGCGGTGGTTTTATGAGGAGTGTATGAGGGTGCAGGGCGCGCCGCGGGAGTTGGTGGAGGCTGTGTGCCCGCAGCCGCCGCCGCAGCCGCCACAGCAGCCGCCACAGCAGCCGGGTGCGCAGCAGCCGGGTGCGTCCAGCACACCTGCACAGCCGCAGACGACACAGCCACAGACGGCACAGCCGAGCACTACTGGGTCTGTGCCTAGTTCTGGTCAGCCTAGTTCTTCTGGTCAAGCTAGTGGGCAGGCTAGTGATCAGCCGGCTGTGCCTGCGGCCCAACCGGCTGCGGCTGTGCCTGGTTCTTCTGGCCAGCCTTCGCCGGCTGTGCCTGCGGCCCAGCCGGCTGCGGCTCTGGCTTTCACCCTCGGCCCGGTTCCTGGAACCCAACCTCCCCCCCAATTCCCCAGCCAATTCGGCCCCCCAGGCTTCGCGCACCTCACCAACGGCGGCTCGCCCGGCCTCAACAAAATGCGTCGCGCCGTCCACCGCATCCACGCGCTGCACCCGCAGCTCTACGCTGTCGCCGTCTCGCGTCCTGAGCAGTTTGCGGCTGTGCCCGACCTCTACACAGCCCTGCAGGACTCGCTGAACAGCGATCTCGACCTCGAGGACGCGACGCTCGCGCGCGTGACGGCGACGGTGCGTGCGACGAACCGCAGCACCGCGCCGGCCGACGGCAACTTCGACTGGGTGCGCGAGTTCGACGCGTCGCTCGGCTCGGCGTACCTGCGCGTCAACGACAAGCGCTACGCCGTCGAGGACACGGCGCTGGGCGCGGCGCACGCGTGGGGCGGCGTGCACGAGTCGCAAAGGTTGGTGCTGCTGTACGGCGCGACGGCCGTGCTCACGAACAGCCGCGGGGAGATGCAGAGGGTTGTGGTGGATGATCAGGTTGGGGTTAGACCCAGATCGTCGAAATCGAAATCGAAATCGAAATCGAAGTCGAAACAGCCAAGACGGTCGCGCGCTTCGCGCGCTCCGCCCGCCATCTCCGGGGCGTGTTTCGCCGGTGAGCGCGGTTTGGCGTGCGTGGACGACGGCCGGCTGCGGTACGTCACAGATTTCGACCCCGCAGGAAGGACGGCCGCGGTGCCGGTGGCGCGGCGCGCCGTGTCGGTCGGCAAGCACGCGCGGCTGGCGCCGATTCCGTCGCAGCGCGCGGTGGTGGTGTATGACGGTGTGTCTGTTGGGGTGTTTGATAGTGTGACGATGGAGCCGCTGGTGGTGACGGGGTTGGAGGGCGGCGGTGTGCGGTGTGCGACGGCGTGGGAGTTTGTTAGCAGGGCGGCGCCGATGCAGCCGCAGGCTGTGCCGCGGCAGCAGGCACAGCCGGCAGAGGCAGGGCAGGGTCAGCCTGCACCGCCAGGGCAGGGCCAGCCAGGGCAGGCACAGCCGGGACAGCCGGGACAGCCGGTGCAGCCTGCTCAGCCGGTTGGTGCGGCGGCTGCACAGCCTGCGGCCGCACAGCCGGGACAGCCTGCACAGCCTGGAGTTGTGGCTGCACAGCCTGCGGCTGCACAGCCGGCACAGCCCGACCTCCTTCCCGACCACGAACCCCTCATCTACGAACTCACCAACAACATCCTCGCCTCCGAGCCCCCAATCCGCCCCACCGGCGTCGACTTCGACCCCGGCGTCCCCCACGAGCACCTCCTCGTCTTCGGGCGCGGCCTGCTCGAGTCGTACACGTTCCGGCGCGAGCGCCGCCGCATGCACTTCCAGCTGCGGTTCCGCAAGAACGTCGCGGTCGAGGCGCTGCGCACCGACGAGCGCGAGCATTTGCTGGCCTACGGCGACTTTGTGTTCGTGGCCGGGCGCCGCCGTCTCCAGGTGCTGGACCGCCGGCGCGGGCTGCGCGTGCTGGAGGTGCGGCACTTCACGGAGAACATCGAGGAGGCCGTCCTGGCGTGGCCGTATCTCGTCGTGCGCACGCTGGTCAACATCCACGTCGTGCGCGCGGACTGCGGCACGCTCGACACGCTCGTGGAGACGCGGCCGATCGCGCGCGGCACGCCGCAGGAGCCGTGCGCCGTCCTCAGCGCCATGACGGCGGCGGTCGCGTACGACCCGGACGGGTTCGTGCATGTCCTGATCATGCTGGGGACCGAGGAATGGACGACAAAGGAGCCCGGAATGCTCGGCGTCGACGTCGATGTGGACGCGTTCTCGGCGACTAACGTGAAGGTGTCACTGCCGCTGTCGGACACTTCGGCGAACCTGGGGATTAAGTGGTTTTTGTCGGCTCCAGAGGTGGGCCAGGAGGTTGTGCGTGCGCATGCGGTGATGGGCGACGGGAGTGTGGGCGTGGTGGAGATGCAGCTGGCTGGGGCTGCGCGGGATGTGAGGAGGTCAGCTCTGTTCTGAGGCCGCAGGTCTCAGAACAAAGCTGCTGAACAGCCTGCTGAGCCATACTGAGGTGCCAGTCACCCCAACCCCAACCCCTCAACCCTGATTGCCATAGCCAGCCACCCCAACCCTGCCTGAGCTGAGGTGCGTAGGCAGTTCAGCACAGCTCTGAGATGCTAGTTCATCACAGCACAGCACTTCTAGGCATCACAGCACTTCTAGGCAGTACAGCACTCTACGCTATAGCCCAGCACTACGCTATGGCACTCTACGCTGTTCCACACTATAGCAACTAACATTATACTAAATAAATCAACGCTTCGCAACCATAAACAGCCGGTCCCGAAAGTACGCCTTCGTCAGGTTCCGCAAGTCATCCCGCGGGTCTTGCATAGCTTCCGCATGCTCGGCTTCCAGCTGTGCTTGGGTCTGGCGGTAATGCCGCGCCAGCTCGGCCAGGCGCTGCGTGTACTGCCGCTTCGCCTCTTTAATCGCCTGACGCGCGGCTCGCAGGTGCGCCACGAACTGTGCGTGGGTGTGTAGCCGCATAGCGCCGGCCATATTTGGAGTGCCAGTCTTCTTTGGAGTGCTTTGGTCCATCGTGGTGTGGTTCAGGTGTTGAGTGGGTCGGCGGTTTGGAGGGTGGCGAGTCAGGGCTCGGTAGCCGTATCACGGAGAGAAACATTATCATGGTCGGTTTGCCAACTGGTTAGACCACAGCAGGCCAACATAACATAACCAGTTGAGGTGAATACCTTACTCACGTAGTAAGTCGTCTCAGTATATTGTAGTAATTCTGTATTTACAGTGATCTAACTTATCCTAATGGGCCAGGCTTCCTACCACGATTATATCGTAACGAATGTATCGTAACTACAGTATAGTGAACGGCCGCACCTTCCGCTTCCATTTCCGGAAATAATAAGTTACGGAACGGCTCTCGGCTCGTACATTGCCAAAATAATTCTATATAGTCCGTCGATATCTATGCCCTTAGGTGCTATGCCTAGGTACGTACTCCGATACGCAAACTTTGGCGAAGTCTCACTCGGATCCCCCCAAAACTCCGCTGATTCCACATTTTTACCCAAAAGGGAAGCGGGTTGTCACTCCGCGTCACCCCAGCCCACGCACATGCATCACCCGAACCACACACATGCGTCACCCGAACCACATACCCCTGCGTCACCCAAACCACATACCCCTGCGTTGCCCGAACCCCATAGTCATGCATCACCCGAACCACGCTCATGCATCACCAGATGAGCCGCCTCCTCCCAACCTGCCCCTACCCAGACCCTTCAAAACCGGAACCTCTCGCGAACTTCTAAAACCACCACTCTCTCTCTGTGATGCCGACGCTGCCTACCTACACCAGAGTCTCGAAAAACCGCGTTCGTGTTAGATACGGCGCGCGACACACCGCAGCCTCGCGTAAGAGGTCGTTCCACGACCTGCCGTGGCCCTTGAAAAACGAGAAGGGCGCGGTTAAGTACGCCACCGACTTTGCCCACGCCTGCATGTTCAATCTAGGCAAAAAACACAAAGCAGACACGGTATGTGTGCTCTGTGGTCAGGTGTTCCGTCACTGGCCTAAATACTTGGCAGAAAACACGCCGGAAGGGGATGTTAGTATGAGCCAAACTATTCTCATGCGGCACACCAAGTACCCGGGCTGTATCGTGGCCCACTTCGCCAAGGCCCTGAAAATGTTTTACTCTGAGGCCGACGAAAAGACTAAAGTACAAACTTTGGTCAACGCCTCGCTCCAAAGTCTGCGCAATACGGTGGGGCATCTCCAAGCCATCAGCTGGGCGGGTACGGGATACGTCAATGTCTCCCCTGACCCTGGGTTCCCGATCCCAGGCTGTTTGGGATGTAAAGCCGTCACGGAGACAAATAAACCGCCGGGCCATCAGACTGGCTGCGCGGTAGACAAAATGATGACTCACGCCAAGAAGACGCACATGCATGTGGAGATTCCCAACGTGTTCTTCGAAAGTTATGAAAGCCGTTCGGAGTAGGCCACAGTCTACTGGTGTTAGGGCTGGATCTTCAGCTAGCTGGTTTGTATAGCTTGACAATGTCTGAGTTATGGCTGAGCATGTGGTGCGATAAGTGACGGAACATATAATTACTCAGATCTTTTAATATTTGGCTAATGTTTTGATAATGGCTGGGTAATGGCTGGATCAGATTGGGTACGCGATTTAAGCAACGCACAACGCATTTAGTACGTATAGCTACTATGATTTACTTATCTATTTCAAATATATTAAAATTACTCAATATCGTATCCAAATGGTATGAATAATGGCTGAGAGTAATGGCTGGTTAATGGCTGACCGTACTTCCATACTCCATTAGAGCACCTTTTAAGCCCTCTTGCGCCATCTAAATTTTCCCAGACCTAGATACGGATCAGTGACTTACAAATATAGTTGTGATTTTTGATTTCGCCTTAAATTGGGAGCGTGGCACGCATTTTTTCAAAAATGGCTTAGGCATATGTCGTATACCCATTTGGACGGCGGTTTTTGAACCGCATTTTGGCTATTTTCAAATCCTTTCTAATCCCAGGTTTAAAGCGATAACTTGATTTGGGCGTATCTAACTTTACCAAATCAGTGAATTTTTTAGCGATAGGTAAAGATTCGGTAATTGTGACTTTAGCGGCTCATATCTCGATTTCAGCTGTTTCTAACTTAATTTAGTTCATTGGAGCTGCATTATAATCTTTTGAAGTTCTCCTATATCATACGTTAGACTCCGAAGGGTCGATTTGGCGAAGCTATGCTGCACCTTCTCAGCCGTATTCGTTCCCTTCCCACATCACCAAATTTGATGGCATTTCTGAATTTCATGAACTATATCATTTATCCAGCATATCTATACATTATATATTACTCGTTTATCTTTAATAGTTCTGTGGCGTGTAATATAAGCCGTTAAAATAATTTGTCTGTTTCGGACCATAACCCACCTTTATTTAAATTGCAAAAATTCACAAAAATAACTGCAGATATTTACTATGTATTGCAACATACTCAAGCAGTAGAAGCTCCTTTTCTGAGGTATTGCACGTGTGAGAGTCAAGACAAATGTATTTTATGTTACTACTCGATCCCGTCTCGTTCAACCGCCCAGTAATTTTCTTAACCGCATTTAATTGTTTGTATCATTATTTGTAGTGAATTTAAAATCAAATGCATGCCTCACCGGAGTTTGGCGTCCCACCGTTACAACAAAACATGCTCTGCCTGCATCACACGCCACTCTGGCTCTACAATTATTATGTGTTTTTATTATTACATCTGTGGGTACATATTTTTTGTATTTATATTGCTCCAAAGTATTATCTTTTGGGAGATCTGAGATCACATTTAATGGCTGGGGAGCCGCTAATGGCTGAAAGCGAAAAATCGTGAAAATCGAAAAAAACTGAAGGGGTACCCCTTCAGTTTTTGTTCAAAACCTTAAAAAAATCGAGTCCTTGCCCTGAATTTCAGACAAATTGGATCATAACTCCTTCAAGGTTAGTGATTTGTGAATGCGTATTCGATGGTGAACAGTGAAGTGAAAGGAGTACGTGCTGGGGCATTGGCGGGTTCGGGGTGGAGTGGCAACGTATGATTGCAAAAGCGCGAGACGAGTTTCAGCCTATTCAAGTCCGTGTATAAGATATTTAAGTATTCAAGTGTAGTTAATTTTCGATATGGCATATAATTGTAATTTTGTGGGGTCTTAAAAGCATTGTAGCATATGGATGTTGTGGTTACCCTATGGTGGTGGATTTTGTATATTCCAGGCCTCATGGGTTCGCGACAAAATTATCAGAATCAGTTTTGGGACATACTAGATGCATTGATATGTTTGTACTGTCATAACTGTCCTAATTCGTGAGATACATTTGGGGCTGTTCCTAATTGACTCAATTAGGGCTCTACGTGCCTTCCAACTTCCACGTTCAATAAATAATTCACTTCTATATATATGTTATTATTTAAATTCTATCCCAAATGTATTTAAAAGGTCTATTTATGGTAGTGATTGGTGATGAGTAGAAACTTAGCTGTAACTACCCCAATACATCTCTACATGAGATTAGGTATTTATATTTCAGTATTATATTCCGTTATATGCCCAAATAAATACTTCTATCAGCGGTATTAGCGCCCTTAGTGGGTTTTCCATCCCCAGCGAGACTCCAAGCCATAAGGCACTTCATTCCATTATAGCATGTGCTATTACTGGTGTTATTGATACGTGACTTATTTACACCTTGTAGAAGTCAAGAACTGCTGCAATATCGTGGATATTCTGGTACTTTACATTGCGAAGCTGCTGGCCTCACAGTGAGCACCTGTTTACATAGGTTATAGCACTCTAATTGAACTGAATCGCCATAAACGGATCAGCTTTAAATAAACTCAGGAGCCGCAGCCGCAGAAGCAACCGCCAGAAGGCCCAGAACCTCTAAAACCGCCAGAACCTCCAAAACCACCAGAACTTTCAAATTGACATTGCGGCAATCTGCAGCTATTTCCCGCTTATTTCCTATACTTACCAAACATTAAATTACAATTAATGTAAACCCATTCTTTTAAAAAAGACTGGGTTATCGTTTTATATGTGTGCAAGCAACTAAATAATCAGAAGAAGTTCACTGGCGCCAGTTCCCGAAGTCACAACCCCCCAAACAGTCATAAAGGAGCAAAGTTCCATCCCAATCACCTTCGCCAAAGCATTTGCAGTACCTTGATCTACAGGAAACTTTACTTCGCGCGGTGCATATGTACGGTGTAAACCGCCAGCGCCTATTTCTTTCCTTGTGCACTACAGCGGGATCTACCGCATATGGAGAGGGGGTACGGGCCTCGGCCCTACTTTGTGTCCCATTTTGCATCACGTGATACTGGGTACGGACCACTCAATTATGGTGAAAACTTTGCATTATTTTAACCTAACCTCGACAATGGCTGGGAAATGCCAGTTTACAGAGGTCGAAAAACGGGTGGCACTTTTCTCGGAATTTTGAGGTAATAATGCAATTTATCAGCTTTAGAACGGTCGCAGATACGGCAGGTTAAATTTTTTCCCGAAGCGACTGGCCGTTGGGGCTACAGAGGTGTGCTCCTTGACCCAAACGGAGTTAGCATTGGACCGATGCGATTGTATTCATTTATACCATTAAACGGTTGACAGATCGCATTATATTGGATGCAATTGTGGACTGCTGTACATGTGACAGCGGTAACTTACTGAATCGGCATCGTTTCCTATTTCTGCACAACAGAACTACGTGGAACGCTGTGCGATTCAGTGCTGGGATCAATTGTGCTCGAATAATGAATCACGGATAATGTACACCCTTCCGGGCTATCAATAGACCGGTCCTCATAATTTCTTATCTACCGGTAATTTCTTATCTACCGGGCCTAACCTCATACCCGCGTCAACCCTCTGCCCACACTGAGTACCCCCCATCCATAATTGGTAGTGGATTTCCAGTTCCCTCCTTTCCTCATACCGTCACCTTTTCTTCACCATTTCACTATGCTTCCTACCAACAACTTCAGCTGTTCCTCAATTCCCGAACCGTGTGCCTTGCCCGAGCAGCAAGTGACGTGGAGTTCGAGTCTTGGCGGTTTGGACAATAACACACTATCCAGCGTCTCTAGTGATGATATATCAGCTTCTAAGGCCTATTATCAGGGCTCAAAGCTTTCTAAGTTGCGTACAAGCGCTGTGAGCGGCGATCTGATGCGTCTAGAGCAGCCCTTCAAAGTTCTGCAAAAGCCGAAAAGCTGCTAGAAACGCAATTCCGCGTTTATCCGCGTGCCAAATACTGCCAGCACAGCACTTATAACAGGACTGGCGTTTTGAGTTCTCGCAGTAATGAGCAGAAATCCGAGCATCGCTGAGGTAGAAATCTCGTGTTACATTAAAAGAGGAAAGCAGCCACAAACGCACTAACGCGGGGCTTAGAGAAGTTGCAGGCACTGGATGCCGAAATTGAGGAGCTACAGTAGGCCTACGTTGCTGATGATACACGTGTCTTGGACTTTCAGCGTTGTTTGCTGGTCTCACTCATCCTTAACAAGGCACCATGGCATAAGCATAAATAAATAGGCACCAATTGCTCTCCTAGCACACAAACAAATAGCATTATAAATGCAACTCTGCAATGAGTGCTACTGAGATTCACCTGATATATCACCAACCTATTGAATAACTATGTAGCTATAGCACAGCTATCCTAGCGTATGCGTTTCGTAGCTTGATAACTGCTATCTTTGTGGCCTCGTTCAGGCTGTTCGCTCTTCAAAGGCGTTTATTCGTTTTAAATACGACCTTAGTTGTACTATTTCGGCTCATTTCGGCCCGGCAATGCCAGCATAATGGCTGGCATAATGGCTGGCATAATGGCTGGGACGGTGGGATTTTTGTGACCCTAAGGGGGTACCCTAGGTTCCCTAGGTTCCCAAGGTGTTCCCAATCAACGTGTCCCAAGGTCTCCCAAAGTGTCCCAAGGTCTCCCAAGGTGTGTTCCTAAAGGCAATTTCCTCGTAGTTTGACGAGCTCTGTGATAATTAAAAGCAATGCACAGCATTTATGTACCTCCTTTATGTTTAAATTAGCGGTATATCCTTGATGTATGGCCTTTTATATTGGCTGAGCTAATGGCTGTAGTTGGCAATACTTAGACCTTCATGGTTGCCTCGTTCTACCATTTCACATCCAGACGTAATACGAGAGTGTAACACAGTTAATGCTAACTCAGTCGCTGTACTCACACAGCAGCATCACCACTGCTGATTTTACCACTCTAGATCCACTTGTATCAGTAAATAATGAATTTAATTAAACAGTTATTTAATTTCATGAACATCACACCACATTACACATTAAAGTAAACAGAGGACAGGTAGTCCGGACATGTGTCAGCCATTTACCCTACATAGTCATTTACCCTAAGCCTTTATCACACATTAATTATATACTAGATATAACTACCAAACTACTCAACCTCGGAGTTGACACTAGCAGCGTACTCCTCAGCTTCCTTAGACTTAACCTTAGGTAACTCCTTAGGAGATTCCTCAGGTGCCTCAGGCGACTCCTCAGGCGACTCCTCAACCTCCTCAACCTCCTCAGGCTCCTCAGGCTCCTCAGGCTCCTCATCCTCGCTCTCGCTCTCGCTCTCCGAGTCCTGTAAACGGCCTTTGAGCTCGGCAATCTCCGTGTCGGCCTCTTCAATCGCGAGTTCCTCGCACATCCGAGACGACCGCAGCAGTGCCAGCTGCAGCATCGACGCGCCCATGGCCTGGCGCTCAGCCGCAATAGACTCTTCGAGCTCGGCGCGCGTGCTAGACGGCGCGGGCAGCGGCGCGACGTCCGTGGACGCCGGCGCGGCGAGGAAATCGCGCACTTCGGAGCTCACCGGCCGGCCGGCGGTTTCGGGCCTCAGTACCTCGCGCCAGCGCCGCAAATACTGTCGCTGGGTCACTGTTTCGCCGTTGATGCGGAAACCTGTGGCGGTGCGCTCGAAATCGACGCCCCGGACGGTCAAAGAAACGGCCATGTCTTCGTCAGGTGACTGGATGAAGTCCTGCGTGGTTTGCGCGGGGTTGCCGGTCAGGTACGGCGCCGGCCAGCCGCGGGCGAACAGGGCGGCAACAATGTGCTCGAGGTTCGTGGCGCGCTCTCTCTCGTCGTCGGTAATCTCGGGTTTCGGCATGGTGGTTTAGTTGGTAGGTAGGTAGGTAGGCGCTAGGGCTGGTAGGTCTATGGAGCTAGGGCTGGTGTGGGGGGCTAAGGAGCTTTGGGAACGACAGCCCTTGCCTCGTGAAGGATCTCACTGGAGTAGTGTGTGCGTGATTATTATGAAGGTGTGGAGTCTTGTGTGACTTTGTAGTTAGTTGGGTGGTTACCTTTCTTGTAGTATGTGTGAACGTTGTACCTGTGACTTGTACCTGTAGACTTGTAGTTGTGTAGTTGTAGTTGTGTAGTTGTACCTGTAGACTTGTAGTTGTGTACTGAGACTTGTGTACTGATGTTTGTGTACTGAGACTTGTGTACATATGTACTTCCTGTGTTATTTATTTATTCATTGTATGTATTATTTTGTGTATATTTTTTAATACTTACTTACTCGCACAACCTACTCAATCGCCACTACTCAGAGGTGCGACCCTAAACTAGCATCACGTGCCCCACATCCTTCACGGCATGCCAATCTCGTCGGTCCGGCGCCAAGTATGGCACGGAGCCGTGCCCCTGCGCGTGCTGGTGGCCGAGCCCGAGTCAATTGGGCGCCAGGAGGTTCTGGTGATGGCTGGACGCGTCTCCTACCTCCGGCAGCACCTCGATCCCGTTCTGGCCTACGTGGCCAAATACGTCACCTCTAGCGCCTCAACGGACGAAGCAAACAACAATGCACACTGGTGGTTCGAGTTTAGTGGCCAGCCACTGCCTCACACGCTTCCCATTGGTCTGCTGCACGACTTGTACGTGGGAGAACCCAGCAGCGAGCCGTGGGTTCTGCACCTGAAACGTGGCGCTTTCCCGGCCAGCCGTCTGGTGGAGCTGCCCGAACTCGCGGATCTGCGCGTTTACTGGCTCAACCAACTCAAAGAAAGCGCGTTTGTGCGCCAGGGCCACTCACGTGCCGTGATGGACCTGTCTGTGGCCAAACTGGACGAGGCGTGGCAAGCCGTGGAAATGGTCGCGAACCAAGCCAATCACAACCCCGAAGGTGCTGAGTCACCGCCCACTCGCCAGGATTCGGGTGACCAGTTCTGGGGAGCGGCCGATAGCGTGTTCCGGCGGGCCGGGACCGATGGCCGGATCCCGGTGCGATTCCACGTATTGGACAACAACAACGAGCCCAAAGTGAAGCAAGTGAATGCGGAGCCCAGCGCTACGCTGGGTGAGTGTTTAGAGAAGGCAGGATGGGGAAACGAAGGGGCCAGGCTGCATGGTCTGGAGATCGCGACCAGCCAGAAGCTGGGGCAGATCTACCCACTGTGCACGTATCCCGACGGGTTTCTGCATTTAGTGGTCCTCTAAGTTGGCCCCAGCCACCTAGTATCGCATCACATCACATCACATAGTCATAGTCATAGTCATATCCTCCTACCTAATACCTAGCTCTATCTATTTATCATCAATTAGTACCTACCTATTATTTACCCACCAATTAGTACCTACCAATTAGTACCTCCACTAAACTCCTTAGATCTGACTCCCTACACTCCCTACATCTGCTGAGATCTGCTTGTGATATTTTGCTTTTCACCCTCCACTATATTTTATAAGCCATAGATAAATATACACAGCCAAATAAATAAACACCCACCGTAACCACTGAGATCTCGAATCGCACCCACGTGTTAGATAACGTCCATTGCTAACCGATAAGGAACTCAGCCTCGTGCTTATCGGATCGGATCTCAGCCTCGATCTGATTGCCCAGTGTGGTTGTGTTTGGGAATTTCGCCACCCTGCGGAACCTCGCCCCAACAAGGGCCGTTGGGACGTTTATGGTGTTTATTTATTTTTCCGCGTAATATTTTTTAAAGATGAAACAAAACGGCGCACCCCGCAATTCTCGGCCGGGCCGATACAAGCACCGGCTGCACGTTAAGCATGCTGGGGTGCATATGCTTGGGAGGGAGAGCAGCCCGCTTGGGAGCAGCCCGCTTGGCAGCAGCTGCTTGGCAGCAGCTGCTTGGGAGCAGGCCAGAGGGTAAGCAGGCTAGGGGGGAGCAGCAGGCTTGGGAGTGTCACAGATCGGTCCTTGCCCACCAAACAGGTTGCTGCTTATCTCGTGAACGGGATCGCCAGCGGTTCCTGGGCTCGGGCATTATTTAGGTCCTGGGTCGCGGGCCACCCCCTTGCATGCCACCCGGCTCACCGGCCAGCACACCGCCTAGACCGATCGACGGGACCAAATTAAAGCTGCTGGCACCGTTTCCAAGTAGATGGCAATTGGCAGCGAAAAACCGAGCGATCGAGCCTCACTACAGAATTATGCCGAGTAACGGCGATTCCCCGCAAGACATATGCACACACACCTAACCCCCCAGCATGCAGCCCAGTGACGCCCCACATATATACACCGTTCCTGCCTCCAACACGCACCCAATCCACACTCAACCGTGTCACAAATCATCTAGCGACTCCTCAGATCCCGCAACACACATTAATGGTAGAAAATGGAGGTGCCAATACGAGTTTAAGCGAGACGTCTTCCCGCTGCCATGCCAGCGAACAATGTGCCGTTGCTGACGATGATGATGAGCCAAATATACGCGGCTCCTTTAGTTTCTACGCGACATTCGCGACCTTCATGCTGCTCACGCTGCTGGAGGCCGCTAACTCCACGTCCACGTCCGCTGCGTTAGTGGTGCTGGGCGAAGCCTTACATCCTTCTGGCCAGTCCAGCGCGTCCAATGCGTCGCTAGAGTGGATCGGAAACGCCTACATGCTAGCCAGCGCCGTTCTTCAGCTCCCCATTGCCGCTGTTTCCGGCGTGCTGGGTCGCAAGCCGCTGGTTTTGTTTAGTTTCGCCTGTTTTATGGGCGGATCGGTGGTTTGTGGCTGTGCACCCAACATGCCGGCCCTGCTGGCCGGCCGCACGATGCAAGGAATCGGCGGAGCCGGCAGCCTTGTACTCTCGGAGCTCCACGTCGCCGATTCCGTCCCGCTGCGGCGCCGCGCGCGCTACTACGCGGCCTTAAACGTGATGTGGGCCGTTGGGAGCGGAATCGGGCCGCTCATGGGCGGAGGGTTCACTGCGCACCACCTAACCCACCACAAACTCTGGCGCTGGATGTTTTTACTGAACGTCCCTATTTCCGGTGTGGCGCTGGTGGTGGCGGTTTTCGTGTTCCGCGGACGCAAACCACAAAGGTCGGCTAAATCTCTGGACTACGTGGGGACGCTGCTCGTCATGGCAGCGGCCACTTCGTTTGTGCTCGGCCTAACGTTGGGCGGATCGCAGTTCCCGTGGAGTTCGTGGCACGTCGTGGTTCCCCTCGTTTTAGGAAGCGTAGGGATGGCCGGGTTCGGCGTTTGGGAGCGCCACTTCGCTGCGGAACCGATGCTACACGTTGAAGTGCTGTACACGAATTTAGGCGCGTCCACGGCGTTTGCCCAGGCCCTGATCCAGGGTTTCATGATGGAGGCTCTGCCTTACTATCTCCCCCTGTTTTTCCAGGGCGTTCTGATGTACTCACCCTTGTTGAGTGGTGTCGCACTTTTACCTTTCGCGATCATTGTGCTGCCAAGTAGCGCAGCAGCCGGCTACGTCATCACTAAGTGGGGGAAGTACAAATGGGTGGCCACGGCTGGCTGGGCGCTGCTTACTTTGGGGCTAGGACTCCTCCTCCTCCCGTCTCCCACTAACCGGTCGGTCGGCACGTGGTTAGG
This sequence comes from Starmerella ratchasimensis, assembly GCA_030562965.1. Taxonomy (NCBI): domain Eukaryota; kingdom Fungi; phylum Ascomycota; class Dipodascomycetes; order Dipodascales; family Trichomonascaceae; genus Starmerella; species Starmerella ratchasimensis. The sequence continues at coordinate 16,326 of JAKUAQ010000020.1, forward strand.
ACCGCTGTTCCCCACTGCGATGGGTTTGGGCGTAGTGTACGCAACCCTGGGCACGGCCGTCCAGGCTGCCCAAAAACCGCCCCACTGGACGGACGCGGCCGCGATGATGTCTGCCGTACGCAGTTTAGGCGAAGCCATGGGCGTCGCAGTCGGTGGCGCGATTTTCGCGTCCCAAATGGCTGCCGGGAGCCGTCCGCTGCATCTGCCAGCCAATGTGGATCCCAGTGCTAGTTTCGAGCTTGTGCACTTTATGGCCGGTTTGAGCACTTCTGACCCGCTTCAACGTGAACTGCAGGACGTGCTGACGAAGGGAATGCACACGGTTTACTACCTCTACCTTGGTTTGAGCGGGCTAGCGATGCTCCTCAGCTTAGTGAGCCCTGAGTACTCGTTAGAGGAGGAAGGGCGTCCCCACGAACGTGCGCGGACATTCAGCTCTTCGTCCCAAAGCTCCCAAAGTTCCCAAAGCTCGTGTGATTCCGTACACAGCGCGAAGTACGTGGAGAAGGTGTGACCGTTGAGGCCACCCACCTATGTGCTATAGTACTAACCTATATCCTTATATTTACCATACTTATCCATAGTACCTACATAAGTACCCATTACTAGGACTTAGTGTCTACTGATCAGAAGTACTCACCTAGTACACACTACTAGTACTACTAGACCCACTCCCAGTACACTCCCCGTACACTACTAGTACACTACTGGTACACTACTAATACACTACTAGTACACTACTAGCCACTCCTAAGTACAATTAATACACACTAATATTTTATTTACTTACCACAATCCAATCCTAACTATAACCAGTAATTTCTCACTGTGTTGGGACTCACTGCCTACTCTGCCTAGTACCTAAACCCCAGTGAAAAGTCGTAGGGCTATGGCCCGCACCTACGAGCAGGCGATCAAGTGCCTCAACCAGCTGCAAACCAACTATGCCACGATCCAGCAGATCCGCCAGCAGGTAGCCAAAGGCCGCCCAGCGCGCGATCCGGACCTGATTCCGCAGATGCACGAGTGGTTGCGCCGGATCGGGTACACTGCCCAGGACTTCAACTCCCTGCGCCCCATCCACGTCACGGGGACCAAAGGCAAAGGCTCGACGTGTGCGTTCGTGCAGTCGATCCTGCTCCAGCCCGAGTTTGCCCTCCTTAAGCCAGAAGAAGGCCACCAACCACTAAATAAGGCTCCGTCCCACCTAACCACGCCAGACGACGAATCAGCACCGAATGGACCGCAAACACCGCGAAAAATCGGTTTGTACACGTCACCGCATTTAAAAAGCGTGAGGGAACGCATTCGCGTCGATGGGGCGCCTATCAGCCCCGAAAAGTTTGCGCGCTACTTTTTCGACGTTTACGACAAATTAGACGCCACATCCAGCGATCTCGCGCGTTTCCCCACTTTTGAGGCGGGCGTCAAGCCGATGTACTTCCGATTTTTAACTCTGGTGGCGCTGCATGCGTTCAAAGAGGAGAAAGTGACGAACGCGATAATTGAGGTCGGCATAGGCGGCGAATACGACGCCACGAACGTGTTTGATGACGTGGCCGCGTGTGGCGTGGCCTCGCTGGGTCTGGACCACACGAACGTGCTGGGGAACACGTTGGGAGAAATCGCCTGGAACAAAGCGGGCATCTTCAAGAAAGACCGGCCAGCGTTCAGTGTGGCGCAGCCTGCCGAGGCTCTGCGCGTTTTAGAGGACCGGGCCGCCGAAAAACGCGCCAAGTTCAGTGTAGTGGAGGTCCCCAACGAAGTGCGGGCGGCCAGTTTAGGTCTACGTGGCAGTTTAGGTCTACGTGGCAGTTTTCAGGCCACTAATGCTGCCCTTGCCTGTCGACTCGCCGCCTCGGTTCTCGGCCTCAATATCTCGCCAAATCTACCTCCATCGTTCCTCACAGGTTTAGAGAACGCCAGCTGGCCGGGAAGGTGTCAGATTCTGCCCCTCAAGTCCCAAACGTGGTTCCTGGATGGAGCACATACGGCCGAAAGTTTAGTGGTTGCGGCCGACTGGTTTGCTGACGTGGCCACTGCGGAGCCCGTAACGCTGGTTTTCAACCAACAGAAACGCGAGAACGCCAAAGACTTGCTCCACGCCTTGTTTACGCATCTGACTCAGCGAGGCGTCAAAGTCAGCAAAGCCGTGTTCACCACGAACCAAACCACTGCCACGGGCTATGCGCCGGATATGCTGAGCCTCAACGTGTCTGCGAGCGAAGTAGGCGAGCTTGTGGTGCAGCGGAAGCTCGCGGAGTGCTGGAAAACGTGGGACGCCAACACGGAAGTTTGTGTGGCTCCCAGCCTGGCTGAGGCCGTAGGAATGGCCGAGGGGCAGGTCTTTGCCACGGGTTCGTTATTGATGGTAGGCGGGTTGCTGTCTTTGCTGGAGTAACAGTGTGGAGTATGTGATGAGGTTAGTGTTATGTCCAGTACAGAGATAGTGTAGACAGACTTGTGACGTGGTGAGGGACTGTACTCAACTGGTGAGGTGCCTGCGCAGTGAATTGAGTTTCCTTGCTCTGAGTCTGGCTGTCCTCGTGGCGTGTATACTTGTGCAATTCATGGCTTCGTCTGTGCAAATGGCTGGGTACTTTCCAAACTACTTGGCTTGCTCCCAAACCATGCGCCATGCTCTTAACATGGCTTTTAAACTAGCCTCGATCACTATTTATGGCGTACAGCTACACTGTGTTCCCGTTTATGAGTGCAACATTAGGGGTTCCATAGTTCTTCTGCTAGCAGTTTCGGGCGAATGGCGCATCTTTATGGAGTTGTTCCAAGCGGAAAACGTATCCCATTGGCATGAACTATCGAGATTTACAGAAGGAAGCGTCGCCGGCTCTTATCACCTAGATATTGTGACTCCCAACGCCTTTCTAAACAAAACGCAGTGTCCAATTCTTGCTAACAGATATAGTAGCTTTCTACCGGTGTCATTACGAGCCCAGTCAGCGCTTAAAGGCCGGACGGCTGGGTTGTCAACTTAGTGGCCTTGTGATTGGATGGGATTTATGGGTAGATCAGTCCATTGGAGTTTACCCTGTATTTCCACGAGAATCAAAGCTACTGCCGTCCCAGTAGTCTCGATTAAGACGAATAAAATACCATGGTTTCCGAATATAAGGCTAATTATGAGCTGCAATACCAGCATTGTGGCTTTGGTGATGCCAAATACATCAAGAGTGCGACTATGAGGGGATTATTTCTCTCCGTGAAACACTCCATCGGTAGCAACTCCTAAACTCCCTTTAATCACTGTTTGAGTCTTTAATGATGCGTTCGTTTTGTTTCCATCCAATTTGCAGTGTCTGTTTGGATCCCAGTCAAGGCCGGGCCGAGGTCCGGCCGGTCTAGTATTTCTTAGATGAGTTCTCACACGCTTCCTCATCTGCCTCCTCATCTCATTGCTCATCTGTTTCTTCATCTGTGCCAATATTTAGAGCTTTAACTCTTCTTCATAGGTACGTTTTTGGGTACTCACAGTCCATCCACGTTCTGCTTCATAGTCGCTTCCTAGAGCCTCGGGGGAGCAAAATCAGTTCCTCAAGATGCACAAACAAGTGTGAACGATATTCATACTCGTGAATGGGCCTGGTAAAAGCCAGATATTCATCTAAATTACCTCCCTCGACACTGATCCTTCTTACACCTCCATAACAGACACAAATGAGACTTTGAGTGGCTTATAGACCATTGTGAGGTAGATTTACTAGTTTATAGTATCTTCTATGATTTAAGAGGATTTTGGGCGAGATTTGGTGACCAGAAAACCTAGGTTGTTATAGTCAAAACTCTCCTTGTCATAACTCCCCTTTCTGTTGAGATACAAATCCAAAATTTGGCAGAGTTATTTTACAGACATTTAAACATACCCAGACGTAATAATTGAATCATATCACACCAGGAATAGCCAGAAATGACCACTTTTTACCAAAACTCGCCAATATCAGAATAATCTTCAGACGCTAACAGCAATTGAAGGTACTCAAATTAATTTCGCATCTTTTCAAATATGTTGCACATAGCTATATTGGCCCGTAGTCGTCTGCTCGGCGAGATATAAGCCGTTTTTTACGAACTCCCAAGAACGTCCGATAACACGCTCTTAATTTGTGTATTTGACCCTACATGCTAAATCCCGCTAAATAATATTTTATTTAGTGATTTAGGGCTGATTTCGCGCAGTTAGCGCCACCTAATTTTAAAACACTCTTCCTGGCCAGTACAGGCTCTACAAATCAGTAGTCTATCATAATTTACTAAATGACGAATATTAAACTAGTTAAAAAGCCGTGAGGATGGAAGAATATACCTAAAACGAAATAACTGAACGATACCCGTATATATCGCGGATCGGATAGCTGATCTAGAGACCGGCGAGTCTGGAAACACTGAAAATGGTATTAATTCGCGATTTCAAAGCACTTTTTTGGCTAGCCGTATCACGTAACTTGGTCGGTGTTGGTAGCCGTATCATGTCGCTTTTGTGGTTTTATCCGCTCCTAACCACCAGGGCAGATGAAAAATGGGGGTTTTTCAGTGCGATCTAAAATTGCCATAAAGTAGCCATAAAGTGACCAATTCGAAACATATTTAAATAATTCTGATTTGGTGTAAACATACCCATAGTCAAAACAGTTTAGTGTATTCTTCGTTGCATAGCGTGTCTACGTCACAGCAAAATTGAGTACTTTCAGGTCTGATCTCTGTAAAATCCTTGGGGGGACCCTTACGACAGCAACCTCAACACACAGCCGTTGCTGGGCTCACCGCTTGCCACCAGCCAATACCAGCGTCCTAGAAGACTATTGATTGACCAATTTGTATTAATTTACAAAATTCATAAACATTTAAAATAGTACTCTCACATGAAATCATATGAGTAGCACAGCGTGTTATTAACCACTACAAAATATGTAGTTTATTGTCTGTCCATGGTGAACTCATAGGGGGTACCCTTACGAGCATTCGCCCATTGGCAGCCATTAAGATCATCTCCACAGTTACTAGCCCTCAAGCCATAAGCCCTCAGCCATCCAATAGATCCGCACGTTCCCCTCCTACCCAGTATCACCACAATCATTATGCGTCGCATCTAGTGACTACACATAAAATGACTGGAGGATGCCTTTGAAGGCCAAATCGTAGGGCCTGAGTAGTGGCTCACTTAGTGTAGAGTGCTGTGAGAGTCTTAATTGAGATCCATTTGCTTGTATTACCACACATTCACACGCCTAGGGCTGCTCTCTGTCTTACATTCATCTTCTCTGCTGGCTTGGGAGGAACATGCTGTTAGCAGTGAAGGCAGCGTACTCCCTGGAGTTCAGAGTACAACGGAACTCCGCAAGAGTATCAACGTGTATGAGCCAGTGATTCAGCGGTTCATCTAATTTTTTTGGGTAGTGCTAGATCCAGCATCCTGCTGAGCTAATGACGCCAGATGCTGCAGCCTATGCGGGTCTTTGTAATTGATCAACGTGTCGGGATACGTTTTGCGCATGACATAATGGAGCCAAGGCACCGCCCCAGCACCAGCCAACCAGGCAAGCCGAAGCCCACCCACTCCGCATGAGATTAAGGGAAGGAGTAGAGCAGTGCACCGGTTAACCGGCCAGTACATTGTCAGAAATGCAATCAAGGCGTCTTGAGTCGTCCAAGAAGTATTTGTGAAGGAAGTATTTGTGAAGGAAGTATTTGTAGACATGTGCCAGATCACCAGCCATATCAGCGGGATCAAGGAGCTGCTGCGCCAGTCGATAGACTGCGAGTTTCTCCAGGTTTGGAAACGTGCGCTGTGTCGCATTTCCTGAGGTGGGTACCTCAGAAGAACTAAACCTAGAGTTGGGAGTCCCACTGCCAGTACTGAGGCCCACAGCAGAATATCGTTGGTACCTGGTAAGACCGCGCGGCCAATTAGGAGCGGCACAACTCCCAGCACAGCCAGTAAACACCAAGCCCGTGCAGCCAAAACGAGTTCGGTAGCCACCAAATGAGCAGGAAGCCAAGCAACTAATCGCATCCACAGACTTTCTCTGAGCCAAGTTAGCGCCACATAGGAAAGAGGTGGCTGGTTAGGTCCCAACGGTGTGAGGATAGCTACCAAAACAAGAGCATAACTTCGCAACTCAGCCAAACTAAGCCGCAAGAAAAGCGCCAGTAGTTTGCAGGAAACCCACACCATCAAGCTGTGATTGACTAAAGTAGGCAGGAACTGGACGCAGGGCCACACAAAGGTGAGCAGCACATTTGTAGGCGTATCACGGAGAGAAATAATATACGATGGTTTGCAATGCTTAGTATGACGAATCATTTGAGAACGGGCGGCACGCCAATCACACCAGAACACAAACCCAACCAACCAATACAACCAGACGCGCCACCGATGGGGTGCGGGGAACTCAAGCTGGCCCGAAGCTGCATAGACCAGGGCCACAGTGTAGAGGCACGGAACAACGAAGATGGCGGCTGTGGTGACGATACTTCGTTCTACCATGCGCAAGTTCTCCAGCGTGATTCCTTCTTGCTTGAGTAACTGGGATTCTCTGATCCATTTGAGGGATAAAAGCGTTGCCAGCAGATACTCCGAGACTGCCATAAACAACACATAATCGGTGGGCACGTCCCGAATACACTGCGGTTTCCAGAAAGTCAAGACATCGAGCCCGGCTGTGCCCTTCCGCCAGAAAGTGACTGAGTTGTAGAGCAGCACGGGCGGCACAAGTGCCAAGGCTCCAACCAGATAGGTCCTGTCTAAATCCTGTGAACTGTCTAGTTTGGAGAACATGGCAAGGTAGCTGCGTACTGAGTTTTCTCTAGGGAACTCGGCATGTAATGGATTGAGCTGCGTTTCTTTGAGCTGCGTTTCTTTGAGCTGCGTTTCTTTGAGCTGCGTTTCTTTTGAGTGACGCAATTCTTTTGAGTGACGTAATTCTGCCTTCCCCAGCATGAGGCCGATCCAGCATGCCGCCATGTATTGCAGCAGCATTCTTAACCCCGGCCCGAGTGATACGAGAAAGCCTTCCAGTTCTTTCGGGAACAGATTTATATAGCCTTTGGTCGGGTCGCTCAGCACGACTTGTCGCATCGACGCGTAGACAACAGTTGCGTACCAGCCACAAAAAACGAGCACAAGTACAGCGGCCAGTGTTAAGAAGGACCAACGTAAGAGCATCGGAATTGCTTTCAGAAAGCGACGGGGTTGAAAGAAAGCGGAATCATCGATGATGTGGCGGAAGTAGGTAGTATAGTGATGCCACGTAATCTGAGGCTCGAATTTGAGGGGATTGGCCATCAAAATCGCGGCTCCACACAGACCGCACGAATGCTGCTTCTGCTTCAGCTTGCTGTGCCACATTAACAGGCAATCCTGGTGGACATGAGCTACGGTTCCTGAGCATTTGCATGGCTGAAAGAGCGGGTATTCGGGTTCAGCCGGGCTGAGGCAGATCCGGCACGTCTCTTCTTCGTTCATTGCGTGGAGATAAAATAGCGCCCCTATATATATATATATAGTAGCATGCCTAGTAGCATGCCTAGTAGCATCCCTAGTAGATGTGCCGGATTTCTTAATTTTATGTTGAGGCGGAACTTAAGAACTTAATCAGTGTATAATATACCGCAGATCATCAACGTCTTTGTAGACCACTCAGCTAATATTCGGTTAGTGCGACCTAGCAAATGATCTGGCTTGACTGGCCGGCTATCGTGGTACCCACGCCCAGCCAATCAGAAGCGGCACATGCCTAGCCCACCACTACCCAGCGAACCAAAGGGAGCCACGCGATCCACAGTAACAAGGGTGGCTATTCTGGTATTAGTGGCACTAAACTAAATGTATTTCTCTTCGTGATACGTACATAAATATAAATTACATCAGCCAGCCGCGGCAATTATCGGCGCCACATTTACACCTCACCTGGTACTTCTCGTCGGCCGACCTCACAAAATTATAATCAAACGTGAGCTCCTCGTCGGGCTGGATGTTTTTCGCTGCATACAGCGCCACCCGCTGCATTCCGGCGTACTCCACGAGCTGAGGCACGCAGTTCGGATCGCAGCTGTGGTTGATGAACCGCGCGCCGTTCCCTCGTTTAGTGGCGTCCAGCACGGTGCCATTGGCCAGGCGGAACAGGTAGGTCGAGTCGATGCCTTCGAGCACGTAGTGGCGTTCCCTGACTTCTGCGAACTGGTCGCGAATCACATCGCCTACGTACTCAATCACGAACTCCTCGGCCTCAATGGCCTGGTTCGCGTACAGTCCCCACTGGTGGATCGTCGAGCGGGCCAGGCGCGTGTCTTTGGTCGTGCGGCTCATGCGGTTGGCCACAAACAAACCGGATTCCGTGCGCGGTTCGCGGCTGGTCGGGGAATTCGCTCTGCGGCGCGATTTCTCGGTTTTCTCGAAAAGCGGCTGCTCGCTGTATCCTTGGACGATTTCCGTGGGGACGCCACGTCCCGCGAAACGCAGGTACCGGCCGCGCTGCTCGTCGCTGCGCGCGGCTACGGGCGCGAACCGGAATGGCGGTATGTCGGGGGGCGGCAGAATCGGTGGCTGGCGTTTATGCGCTTCGTGCGAATTTAGTTGGGGAAGCTGCATTTTGCGAATAAACGCGGCGTGCATCTTGTTTTGATCTGTGGCCATGAGGGGGTCACTTGACAAAGCATTGAGGGCTGCTTGCATGTACTGGAAATCCCGAGGGGTCTGAATAAGACTGCGGATGGTGTGGAACGAGGTGTGGGTGGTGAGCTCGTTAGGTTTGGAGGGGATGCTTAGTGTAATGGCTTCCTCTGCTTCCTCTGCCTCTTCCTCTTCTTCCTCTTCAGTCACAGGTTCAGGCGTAGCTTCAGTCTTAGCCTCTGCCTCGTCATCTGAGTCCAGAACCATGCGTTTAGACGGCCGTTTGCGTTTAGCTGGCTCGGGTGTGTAGTCTTCTTCTTCTTCTTCTTCGTCTTCTTCTTCTTCGTCTTCGTCGTCCTCTTCGTCCTCCTCCTCTTCGTCCTCTTCCTCTTCCTCTTCCTCTTCAATAACACTCCTCTCTTCAATAAGACTCTCCTCCCCTCTCCTCTTCGCTTCTCTCCTCCCCACCAAATCTCTCCCAACTCTCTCCTCTCGGCTATACTTCACCTTCTTAATCCGACCGGTGGCCTCGGCCAGGCGTCGTTTGCCCAGCGCACGCATGAAATCCGGCATCGGCTCGACTTTCGGATGCTCCACGCGTTCTCTCGCGGGTCTCCTTACTTCCCGCCGGACCGGCCCCACCACGGCCTCCTCGAAATGTTCCTCCACAAACGTGTTCTGCAGCTCCTTCATGATATCCTCGAGCACCAGCTCGGCCACGTCTTCGATCACATCGTCCGAATACGTCACCGAATGCGGTTTGGACGCGCCGCTTCCGCCGGCCTGCGCCTGCACTTCTTTCACGATGTACTTGAGTTCGGACTGCCGGATCCGCTCGCCGCTCAGCGTTAGCGCGAGGTTCAGCGTCGCGCCCGCCATGAACGTAAGGTGGAACTGCGCGAGCGCCCGTTTCGTGGCCTGCTCGGTGTCATACACAATGAAGATGCCCATTTTGTTGCCCACCACGCGGTTATAGCCCGTGGGCCTAAACCTAGCGACCACGTCATCATAAATGCGCTGCGTAGGAATCAGGACACTGCGCCGGATCACGAGGTACGAGTCGTGTTCTTTGAGGTGTTTAGCGAACCACGAACGGGTGGCCTCAATGGGATCAAACCGGTTTTGGGAATAAGGTGGGCCTCCTCCTCCTCCTTCTAGCGACGCAGATGACGATGATGATGATGATAATGGCTGAGGTGATGGGTGATTGGACAGGTGGGCCGCGCGCTGGGCTGCGCGCTGCGCTTCTTTAGCGGCTCGCTGCGCCTCCTCCTTCTGCCTCTCCTCGTGTTTCCGCTCGGCTTCTTGCAACAACTCGCCTTGCTGGTCCTGTGCCACCTCACCACCCAGCACTCCCAACGCCCGGCTCTGCCAGAACTCCCGCGCCGCGTCTTCCTCGGCAAACACAACCCACGCCGCGCCGATCGACGCGCCGGTCAGTGGCGACAAACTCACCACACACGTTTCGAGCTCCCCAAACCTCTGCAACACCTCGTGCAGGCGGCTGCGCGTCACGAGCGAGTCCAGCTTATGCACCAGAAATCGTCGGCAAACCGCTTTTTTTTCGGCAAACGCGGGAAGTGGCAGATCAGGCGGGGGCAGGCGTTTGCCCCGGCCATGGCGTTTCGGGGGCGGCAAGACGAGCCGCGGGTCGACGGACTTCTCGTTGAGACGCGGCTTGACCCTCAGCGGTCTTGGGCCCCGCAATTTCGATTTGCTGAGCTCGGGATCATACGCCAGCCGGAACGCCGACTCCGGCCGGTCCATTACGCGTCAGTTCAGTTGAAGGGTGCGTAGGGCTGGGCTAAAGTAGGGGCAGCGGTAGAACCACCCAACTACACCCACCCAACTACACCCACCCAACTAGAACCACCCAACAACCACCCAGCGCCTACAATCAGCGCCTACAAAACCACACGAGAACTTGCCATTGCATTGGGGAGTTCCATTGCTCACCGACTTAAGCGAAATTGAATACACTCCGCGACACGTTACCTAGATATGCCTTCCACTACTTGCTAAATACACAATCTACTTGGCAAAGTCATATCATGCCATATCATGCCATACCATCTCATATCATATCATACCATCTCATACCGCCTCAGATGCCGCCTCATGGGGAACGGTGAACGTGGCCTGCAGCCACACGCGGTACATCTTCAGCCGACGCTGCCTATTCACAATCAACCTCCGGTCTGTGGCGATCTTTGCGTCCTCGAACCCCGCAAAGATCGCGGCCAGCTCTTCTTCGGTGAAAAAATAAACCCGCGTGCCGTCGCCTCGGATATAGAAGTTCTCGTCCAGCAGCCGCTCTTTCTTGAACCGGATCTGCGTCAGGTCGTAGCGGCCATAGTCCCGCAGCAGCACTTTGGCGCCCGGTTTGGCAATATGTCGGATGTTGGCAATGGCATGCTGCCACTGCTGCGGACTTAGGGCGCTCAGCACGAAAATGAGCACCACCACATCGGCCGAGTGCGGCTCAACGCCTTCCGGCAGCTCCCGGTTGGCGTTGGCCAGGTCCCACACGGCGGCATGGGCCTGGGGCAGGTGGTACAGCTCGTGGGATTTGACGAGATCCACGGCCTTCGAGCTGTAGTCGACCCCTACCACGCGCAGATCAGGGTTCTCGTTGTTTTCCAGCACGGGGTACATCGTGTTCCCCGCCCCACAGCCCACCTCCACAATGGTCTGGCGGCCGGCTTGGGGCTTAGTGAGCTCGAAGAGCAGCGGAAACTCGACGCCCAGCCACCGCCGGTCCTTGAAAAATTTCTCGCGGTTGTTGCGGTAGAACTGGTTCCAGTACTTCGCGGGATTGTCGTTGTACTGCGCCTTGTCGAACTCGCTCACGGGCGTCTGTTTCTGCGCAGCCAGCTGGCGCTCGGCCTCGGTCTGCTGCTCCTCGCCCCATTCGACGTGGTCCCACGCGTTGTGCGCCCACACATCCTCTTCGTTCGTGAGGTAGCGCTGGCCGAACTGGAACGGGTCGTCGCGCTGCGAGCGTTTGCCAGGAGTGTTGGTGGTGTTGGGATCGGAGGGACCAGAGGTGGAAGTGGTGGTGGTCGAGGTGGTGGTGGGCGATTCGCTGGTCTCCAGGGGGTGAGAACCAATGGGGGTCTGGTCTCCCTGGTTTTCCATTGGTAAATAAATAATAATTTCAGGGTGGTGATAATTTCAGGGTGGTAAATTTCAGGGTGGGTAGGGTGTGTTGGGTGTGCAGGGGTGTGTGCCAGGGCATCAGGGCATCGCCAAATTTACATATTATATATGGCGAAGAAAGACAAGACGGCCAAAGCGGCCAAACGCCAGCGCGGGCTCGAGAAGTCGCTGAAGAACCAGAAAAAGTCGGAATCCAAGACCCAGAAACTGAATGCGAAAATCGGGGGCGACGACGAGGACGACGTGGATCTCGACGCCCTGCTGGCCAGTATGGCCCAGAAACAGGCCGAGTTCGAGCAAGTGCAGATCGACGTGGTTGCGCGCCCCTCGGCCCGCCAGAGCGCGACGTTAGTGCCGAACCCGGCGAACCGGCGCGAGCTGCTGCTGTTTGGCGGCGAAACCCTCAACTCGGACGGGTCCGCGCGCTTTTTCAACGACCTCCTCCTGTACAACACCCACACGAACACGTGGCGCCAGGCCACGTCAGCGAACTCGCCGCTGCCCCGCTCGAGCCACGCGATGTGTGCCCACCCCTCCGGCGTGGTGGTGATGCACGGAGGCGAGTTCAGCAGCCCGAAACAGTCGACGTTCCACCATTACGGCGACACGTGGGTTCTGGACGGAGAGACCAAGGAGTGGACGAAAATCGAGGTCAAGGCGAACTTAGCCGCCCCGTCTTCCCGTTCGGGCCACCGCATGTGCGTGTGGAAGAACTACGTGCTACTGTTTGGTGGCTTCCGCGACCTCAGCCAGAGCACGACGTATCTCGGCGATCTGTGGGCGTTCGACGTGAGCGACTACAAATGGCACCGGATCGAGATCCCTGCGACGCTGGCGCAGCCGGAGCCGAGATCGGGCCACTCGCTGCTGCCTACGGCCGAAGGCGCCATTCTGTGGGGAGGCTACACCAAAGTTAAGGCGGGCAAGGGACAGCAAAAGGGCAAAGTGCTGCAAGATGGTTGGGAGTTGCACATGAAGAGCGATTTGAAGGACGTGAAGTGGCTGCGTCGCAAAAAGGGCGCGTTCGCACCTTCACCTCGCACGGGATGCCATTTAGTGCCGCACCGCCTGGGCCGTGGCGTGATGTTTGGTGGGGTTTACGATACTGAAGAAACCGAAGAATCGCTCACGTCCCTTTTTTACAACACCGTGTACAGCTACCACAGCGAAACGAACCGGTGGGCGGCCCTTAAGATCCGGGCGCACCGCCACAAACAGCCGAAACAAAAACAAACAAAACCCGACGACGAGCTGGCAGCGAACCTCGCGAAGATTCTGGAGAAACTCGATATGAACGTTGCGGAACTGGCTCTAGATCAAGAAGAGGCCGGGGAATTTGGTGGAGAACCGGGAGAACCGGGAGAACCCGGAGAACCGGGAGAACCGGGAGAACCGGGAGAACCGGGAGAGGCCGAGGTTGTGGGAGGAGAAGAGGCCACGTGGATCACGGCGCCCCACCCGCGGTTCAACGCTGCGCTGTGCGTGAACGGCGACACTTTGTATATTTTTGGAGGCACATGGGAAAACGGCGATCGGGAGTTTGGGTTCGACAGCTTTTACAGCGTAGACCTGGCGAAACTCGACGGCGTGCGTGTTTATTGGGAGGAGCTGGGCCTAACCCGTGCCGCGAGTGAAGATGAAGAAGACGAGGACGCGTTGTCTGATGAGGCGGAGGATGCGGGTCTAGAAGAGAACGGGGGTTTAGCTCCGGGCGACCGTGTTCTGGTGGCTGAGGAAGCCGAAGAAGAAGAAGAAGAAGAGGAGGAGGAAGCGGAAGCGGACGAGGAAGAAGATCCCCGCCCTTGGCTGCCACATCCGCGCGCCTTTGAGAGCGTGGGCGCGTTCTACACGAAACACCTCAACGCGTTTGTGGAATGGGCGCTCAAGCAGGCGCCAGACGCACGCGGCAAAGACCTGCGCACACATGCGTTTGAGCTGGCACGCAGCCGCTGGTGGGAGCGGCGAGACGTCTTGCGGGCCCAGGAAGACCAGCTGGAGGAGCTGGGTGGCGTGCAAGACGTGGTGGAGAGGAAGACGGCGAGGGGTCGGAGATGACCTCGGGAACTTTGAGCGTGGAGAACTCCGAGCATGGAGAACTCTGGAAACTCTGAAATCCATACCGCATACTCCGTGATACTCCGTGATACTCCGTGATACTCCGTGATACTCCGTGATACGCATACTGCAGAGACTACTTCCCCCTCGCCTAGGTCACCATCCTATACACTATTTATATACTCACGCTAATGAACAAAATATGCATCACGGTTCACTTGTGCAGAGGCCTCCAGCAGAGCAGCCGGATCGAGTCTTAGTTTCGACTCAGGTCAGCCCGGGCGGCTATCGTCCCGAATACGCGCCACGCCACGCAAGCTGCACGTATGAGCGCTCTAAAGTTCGTGAATATTGTACGATATTATTATATATCCTTCCTATCCAAAATCGCTACTTCTACATACATGCGCCGTAACACGTGGTATCCTAACCGCGTGCTATGGCTGGCGGGTGCTGGGCTTGCATTGGACGGTGTCAGACAAGAAATAACGGTCCGTACCCTAGGTCGATAAAACGTTGATGTCACACCGATAACGAGTGTGATAAAGCATGTGATAATCGCTTAAATCCAATGCCTGATAGCACCACCTGACTGACACGTTACACATTTGAGTTTAGTTCGTAAACCCAATGTGGAATTCAATACCACCTTGCTTCGTATAATATTCTACTCAACCAAAGATTAATGTCTATATGAGCTGGATTTGTGGAAATGAGCCGGACGTCAGTACATTGACTGTTTTACCTGACACGGGCCACCCGAACGCCTTAGATCTCGCATCTGTGGAGCTTTCGGAGGCTGTGCTAAACGGGGAGGATGTTCTCATTCCTACGTCAAGAATGTGGAGAGAGTGTTACATCACAATCACGAAGCGCACGTACGATGTGAGGTTCGCATGGCAGAGTACTAATGGCGGAGATGGGGCCATTCAGTTTCGACCTGACGAAGCATGGTCCAAACTTCTGGACATTTGGACTCGGAAGTGGCCAAAAGGTATTCCTTCTTTCGTCAGTTACGTACCTGCTGATGAATGTGCACCTCCTTATAAATGTGAGGCTAGCCAGAAACAATCTCAGCCCACTGACTTCTGTAGGTATCCAAAAGAGACCGGATCCCTAACAATTGACGGGCAGGTGATAGTAGAACTAGTGGTTGGTGATGAAATTGCCTTCGCTAATCCGCAAAACTTATTCGGGGCTGGGCGACTCAGAGTGAAAGAAAGCGAGAACGGAGTTGAGTTCACTTTGAGGCGTGCTGACGGCTCAGAAGTGACCTTTTTTCTGGCCACTGCCAATCTTGGGCGGGCTGAATTCAAACAGGTTCTTGAAACTTGGGGTACTCATGATATTGGCGTGGTGTATCAAGATGACTCTGGGATACCGGCCCCGCTTTCGTCTCAACACCGAATGGTCTCGAAGGATGAAATACCCAGAGACACTCTAGGGCTAGCATATGCTGAAGGCACTCGAAAGAGTAGCCAGGTATTTATTTCTGCAGCAAGTACCATGAAAGAATGCTCCATCATTGTCTGTGTACACAAAGATTACCTCAACATCACCCTCCAGCGGACTAATTGGGTGCAAGAAGTTCTTTACATTCCACTTGAAGATGAACGACTAGTGAAGGCGCTAAAACACTCAGTTGGTGATTTAAAGAACAAACGTCGTTTTGGACTGGTTCAAGAGTTTTCGGCTGAAGCAGCGTCAGCTTATACTTGGGACGGGAAGGTGGCCACACCTCGCTCGAATCAGCTCACCGCCAGTCAGGCAGTGACGTCAGCTAATGACTCGATATGCATTGCGGCTGGCACCTTTGTTGAAGTAAAAGCGGGCGGAGAAACCTATTATATCGACGAGAATCAGCTGTTTCAAAGGGTGAACGCGCAATTTACGAATTTCGCGAGTGGACGGTTCGGGATTGATTTAACATATTCCGATGGAAGGGTGGAAGGAATCATACCGAGAAGTCCTGCGTCCGAAGGGAACTTCAAAGCTGAGGATGTCCTACCTAGCTGGAGGTCTGTTTATCCCGATGGCACTACGGGCTTTATAGTGCGCAGGAAAAAGCGCGCCTAGTCGCACTGTATCGAATTTTTTTGATTTGATTCAAAGATCAACCAATAGGTGTTGATGTAATCTCAAGAGAGGAAATAACCCTGGGCCTAACTGGGAGGGAGAGGACGCTGGGAGTTGCTCAAGGGCCCGGCCCCCCCTCTTATGCCAAGAGGAACCCTGGACGACAATTACAAGTACGATAAAGGCGTCCAGCCTAACTTTAGATACATTCTATCTAGTGCAATTTTTAATAACCACTGTTGCTTATTTCCGAAGGACCGCGCGTGATTATATGACGTCGTAACGGTCGAGGGTTCAATCCTGTCAGAGGTACATTCGGGTAAGTATGCTGATGACGGATGATCGACATGTTGGGAGAGGGCGTAGGGTGCAACTTGCCTCAAGCCTTAGCATTACCGCCGGCTCCAGATATACATATGTACGAGGCCTAGTAGAGCTGGATAAGCAGCGGGATAAATACTGAAAGCGGAGTTAGGACTGAGTGACCTGCACTACCTGGATTTAAATAGCATATATACGCCCTCGAATTAAATCTAAACTAACAAATACCGCTCGTCGGAGAATCGCATGCGCGCGGCCGCGGCGCATGCTGGTCACGTTAGGGGCGACAGGTGCGCGCGCTTGACGCGTACTTTTTTACCCTTCTTTATGCAGAGCGCGGCGGAACCGGCTATACTTAGTTTGTGAAGGGTACGGGCTCACACCCATACCCCACCGAGCTAACTAACCTACCGCCAGTTTTCACACCTCCCCCCCCCCCCCCCCCTGTGTTCGTGTTTCTTGAAACTTGTTTCGACTGCACGAGAGACTTCACTGGCTGACACAAGAGTTTTTCAAAGACCGTGTGACTACTAGTGACCACCAGTTAAGGATAGTTCAGCGACTCAGCACATCGGCGGTTTATGATGGCAGACCCGCAAAACCCCGCCAGAGGTGGTGCACAGCGTTCTCAGAATTCTGATGGAGCTAGAGGCCATCATGATTACGTTGATCAGATTGCCGACGAAAATTCGATTCGCGCCAGGCTTGCCAGGAAGTGGGAGAAGGTGTCGTTCCAGATTAGCGACTGGTTTCCTGGATGGGATAGCAAGCTCGAAGAGGAATTTAAGCAAAAGATCGTGAATGATAAGGTGCTTTCGCACCTCGCAGACGATCAGGCTTCGGGGGAACTCTCAAGTGACGCAGAATTTGGAAAAAAAATCAGGGCTGTTTCCGCAAGCAAAGAGATCGAAGAAGAGGTAGCAAAATGGAGAGAGTGTTGGTTTATCACGAAGGTATTCAACTCTAACGGATCTGGGGTAGCCATATTCAAATACTATTTGCAATGGGTCATAGGTATGATCAACGCCGTCTATTCGTTGAGACACTACGCTGACATGGTGACAATTATCTACTATGCCGTTGTATTCGTTGTCCCCCTCGTTTCGAGTTGGCTGTATAAGGCTTGGTATCGCGATGCTACAACATTCGGCAACGCATTCAAGGTGTGTTATTCCGCATTCCCCAGCATTTTTGTTCTTTTCGTTGTTGGCCCTTTTATCATTAACAGCATTAGCTTTGGTAGCTGGTCCGATGGGCATCACAAGCATACCGATATGAATGCCCCAGCTGTCGACATTTTCGCCAATCTGACTACAGGGGATATTTTGGGCAATCAATCTTTGCTACAGGTTTCTATCATTTGTCTGCTTGCCATTTATGGCATTGTTGATCTTATTTGGAAGGTAATCTGCTACTGTAAGGATAGCCTCTCCCGTTGGGCTCACATATGCGTCTTGTTCGTCTTGAGCTTCATCTGCGTCCGCATCTTCATCTACATCTACGCCCGCATCTACACCTTGATCTACAACCACGCCTTAAACACGTTCTTGGTATGGGCTGTCATGAGTAAGCTTGGCTCCGTCGCACCTAAAACGGCACCCTCCGCCTGAGCCCTAACCTCCGCAACCACGGCAGCTGGCGAAGACCGGGCCCCACTATATGATATGCTTCCCCCGGCATACCAAGAAAACCCCAAAAAAAAAAAAAAAAAAACCACAACCGGTACCAAAACCCTCAAAAAAAACTTATACAACCACCGGAATTCAAATATACATCAAGTAGTATCATATAGTTAAATATGCTGGGGAAATCGAATCTGACGAGCGGACCTCGCCCTACGACGCCTCTCATCGGCTTGCGCCGTCCCAACGCCTCTCGGCTTGCACCGTCCCAACGCCTCTCGGCTGGTACCGCCCGACGGACCTTGCCCCGTAATCATCAGAAGTCCAACGGAGGACACACTAGGGCTACCCTAAGGCCACCCACGCACGCTTAACCCACGCACTCTTAACCCACGCCGTCTTTACCCTTACACACTACACGTACACTACATACTATTTAAACCAGTTGGGCACGCCCTGGTACCGTCCCTGCTGGCGCTGCACCCAGTAGTTGCCCGCGCCCTTGCGCAGGACGTACAGCCCCTTCGAGTCCTGGGACTTCACAAAGAAGAACGGCTCGTGCTGCTTCCCGCTGGCCTCCAGCTGGGCGCGGCGCTCGCGCTGGTGCTGCTCGAGCTCGAGCTTGATGCGCTCGGCCTCCTCCACGTCGCGCTGCGACTCGTACAGCCGCAGATCCGGCCGTAGCCGCGAGTCGTTGGGCGGCAAGCGGCCCTGCTCGATGGGCGTGATTTCGTTGAGCTGCGCCGCGAACACCGTCCAGCCGTAGTGCTTGGTGGGGTGCTCGACCAGCGGCTCGGCGCGCCACACGACTTTGTTTTTGTGCGACAGCGACTCGGTCCATTTCCCCTCGTACACAATATCTCCACTCACGATCTTGACCTCCTCGGACCGCCCGCTGAACATCCCGCCGGCCTTGTACTCGATGTGCGCGGTCAGGTGGCTGCCCGCGCTGCTTTCCACCAAAGCAGTGCCTGTCGGCTCGACGTAGCGCTCACCGGCCAGGATGTT
Source organism: Starmerella ratchasimensis (assembly GCA_030562965.1). Taxonomy (NCBI): domain Eukaryota; kingdom Fungi; phylum Ascomycota; class Dipodascomycetes; order Dipodascales; family Trichomonascaceae; genus Starmerella; species Starmerella ratchasimensis. The sequence goes on from JAKUAQ010000020.1 coordinate 35,193, forward strand.
GCGGATGTACAGTTCCGGGTTGTTGAACGTGATGGCCTCGCCGTCCGGGAACGTCACGCTGAAACTCCCAACGTCCGACAGCTGCATGGTTTTCGCCCACATTTTGCTGTGCGGACGCGACGTGAAGTGCGCCGTCCAGTGCGGCGACTCGGCCTGGGCCACAATCACTTCGGGTTTGTGCTGCACTTTCTCGGCCACCATGCGGAACTCGTGGTCGTCGCGCACCATTTCGTACGTTTCACCTAACAGTGGCGTGAACGGTTTACGCGCCGAGCGTTCTTTACACCTCACAGCCGCAAACCGCGCCACGGCAAACACCGCGACCAACGCCACGCGGAGGTGCGAGCGGGGCGGCGCTTTCGACGCGGCGGCGAGCAGCTCCGAGTTCTCAAAGACCTCGGCAACGGTCTGCACGCTGCTCAAGGGCTCGTTCGAGATGATGGGAGCAGAGGGGTTCGCGCTTTGTTTTGCGTTCTTGAGGAGGGCAAGGAGGCTGGGCGGGGGATGCAGCGGTGGAGGAACGGCGGAGCGGCGTTGGACGCTGGGATGGGGGAGGGGATAGAGTGAGGTTTCTGCGCCCGCATCGAAGGTGGCGCTAGCCGCCGGAGATGCGGCCTCACCTGTGGTCTCGCTAGAGACGACTGTGGTCTCACCAGCCCCAGAGTTAGCCCCAGCCCCTGCTGCCTTCCCAGCCCCAGAGGCCTCAGCTCCAGCACCTACAGCACCTGCTTCCTTTGCTCCAGCACCTCCAGCACCTCCAGCACCTGCGGCGCTTGCGGTGCTTGCGGTGCTGTCGGTGCCGGTGGCACTCCGGCGATGCTGCGCCAGCTTACTAAACGCCTCGGCCACCTCCGGGTCCTCCGTCGCGTACGTCTCGTGCGCGGTCGACGGCGTGCGCGAGCTGTACGTCGGGCGCTGCGGGACGTACGACACGGTCGCATGCTGCCCTTGGTCGTCGTCGCTGCTGTCGCTCTCGTCGTAGGTTCCGGGGACCACGCCCGAGGAGCCGCGGCTGCCGAGGCTGCCAACGCTGTTGGCTCGAGCGTTGGCAGTGCCGGTGGTGCCGGTGCCGGTGCCGGTGCCGGCAGTGGTGGAGTTGGTGGTGCCGGTGGAGTTGGTGAAGCCACCACTCACTGCGTTCGTAGTGGCTGTCGTGGTGGCTAGGTAGTCCCTCACCGAGTACAAACTCGCACCCAGCACGACCCCCAGCACCCAACCAATGTACCGCGCCACCACCAACGCGGCCACGGCCACGGCGGCGTTCCGCAGCCAGCCCCGCGCCAATTCCTCGACGCCCACCTCCGCCGCCTCCGGCTTCTCGTCCGCGCCCGCGGCTCGCGTCATAGGACGATGCACTTTCGACGGGTCAATGCCGAACGACGCCGAGCGCGAGCGCAGGTTGCTGCCTTCGCGGAGCAGCGCGCGGTACACAGTTTCGAGCTGGGGATCGGGGTGGGCCTCGACGTAGGTGCGGAGGGAGTTGAGGCCGGGCAGGTCCTCGAAGAGGATCTGGGAGGCGGGGAGCTGCTGTTTGCCCGTGGCGCCAGTGGTGGCGTAGCCGCCAGTGGCGCCACCGAGGGCGTAGGTGCCACCTGAATTGCCACCACTGGTGCCGCCTGACTTGCCACCGAGGCCGCCTGAGGTGGCAGGACTGAGACTCCGCGGGCTGCCGGTGGCCGTGGGTGGAGCCGTAGGGGCACGCGAGGCCAGTGGCGTGGCGTCAGCTCCGTAGGCGCCTGCCTGGTTTGCCTGGTTTGCCGGGTTCGCTCCGCCGCTCGCTGCGCTCACGCCGTTCGCTGCGCCGTTCGCTGCGCTCGCCTCGTCATCCTCCACAAACTCGCTTTCACTCTCAGCCTCGCTCTCATCCGGCTTGCTCGCGTCGCTGATCCGCTTGAACTCCGTCCACCACACATCAAACGTCTTCGTATCGCCCGCCTTCAGCGCCCACCGCTCCATCATCGCGTCCACATAGATGATCGGCGCCTTGGGGTCACGCTTCAGGCCCGCCGACCGGATCGGCATGCTGCCGCGCAGCACGCTCGAGCGGTTGTTCGTGTAGTAGTACAGCACGCCGCTGGTCTTGTCGAGCGTGAAGTAGCGCCGCGTAAAGCCTTGGTACTGCTTGCGGCGCTTCTTCTGGAGGTAGCCGGTCAGCCAGCGGCCGTCCAAAGTGTGCAGAGCATCGCCGTCGCCGGTGGAAGGCAGCGGCGGCACGCTGCTGCCTCCGGAGGCAGGCGCGGAGGTGGACGTGGACGCTATGGAGGTGACGGTTCCGCGACGACGGGGCAGAATGGCGTCGTCGGCGGGAGCGGCGCTAGCCGCGCTGGGTGCCACACCGGCGGTGCTAACACCACTAGGTGCACCACTAGGCGCACCACTGGCCATGCTAGGAACACCAACGTCACTGGCACTAGCACCAGCACCTAACTCGGAGCTCGCCGAAGTGGCATTCGGGCCGTTCTTCGCGTCATGACCGAAACCTAAACCGCCTAAACCGTTGCCCACACTCGTGCCGAAACTGTTGAGACCACCCGCGAAATTGCCGACGCCTTGGCTCACGCCGTGCGTCATAGCGGCGAACCCGAACCCGCGGGGGCTCTCTTCGGGCGATTTCGGGCTCTCGGTGGCGTCCATGCCGGGCGTGGCGGGTTCAGTGGTGAAGGAGAACTGCACGAGTTTCGCATTGGATTTCGAGAAAGTGTTGTCGAACACAAACCCGAGCAGCGTTTCTTTAGGCACCACTAAACTCCCGTTCGTCGTTTCTTTGGCCTCGATGCGGACGATCCCTTCGGGAACCATCGACTCGAACCCGGCCGCTTCGAGCCGTTCCAGCAGCGAGCCGCTCGTTTCCGTCAGCTTGCTCACCGCTTTGTCGGCCGCATAGACGCCAAACGAGATTGAGCGTTTCGAGGGGACGACGTGCCACGTGATGCGGTGGTTGGCATTTACTTGCACCCACCGAATGACGAAGTCTTTCGCATGGACCTCGATGTTGTCCATTGGTTGTGCGTGCGTGCTTCGGTGTGGTTCGGTGTGGCTTCGATGTGTAGCTGATGTGTAGCTGGCTTTGTTTGGTTTGAAGTACTAGTTATGAGTGATTCGCAAGGGTAGCTCGTCGTTTTGGTAGGTTGGCAAGTAAATCGACGGCAACCGGCGATAGTGGGGTCGCGCGCCTTGCCCTAAATGGTCTTTACCCGCAGTCTCGGCGACCCGCAGGCAGGCGTGCCGGATAAGCAACTCGCCGCTCAGTGGTTGGTTTCGCGGTAGGGGCAGGGCCAACGGTAACGGTACCCCGCTGGGGGCGCTTGCCGTTACAGCGTATTGATAGGGTAGGTACCGGGTGGAACCCTCCCACAGGTAAGCAGCTAAAAGCATTAAAATATATGAGAAACAAAAATTAACGAAACGCCGATCAGTAGCGTCTGATCGACCTCCCTCCTATTCAAAGCATTTAGACCATATTAATATGGCTGCAAGTGCCACGGCCCGCTGCTATGCATGCCCAATTGTCGGGGATTCCGCAGGGCGGGGCAAGCGTGTGCGATGATCGCTTGAAGCAGTGGTAGTAGGGTAGGCTGCGTATGCCGGCAGGCGGAACTTTTGTTCCGAAGCACGTGGTCCACCGTCCACCGAAAACTCACTTAGAAAACAACGAAATTTAGGCCGTCGATATTCGCGCCTCAACAGCGCGCAGTCGATCCAGCGACTCGTTCAGCGAGGCGGTTACGGCGCTAAGACGCGTCTTTAAGGCATGTATAGATTCGATCCATTTGCGATCCACTACTAGCGGCTCGGTGCCCTCTTTAATATGCTCTAACCGCGCCTCCAGTGCGTCAATGCACATCATCAGCTCGTCTTGAGCGTCCTGGAGGCTCTCGCATTTGGTTTTGGCGAGCCACAGTTTTGGTTCCAGCACTTCGGTTGCGAAGGCTTCCATGACGAACCCTAATCGACCACCACCCATAAAAGAGCCGGTGATTATTCAAAGCCAGCATCCAAGACCTTATGATATAGAAGCAAATAGTAGATACTTATAAAAATTCTCGTGGTATAAGAGGTTCAACTTCACTAAACTATGTACACTGCTAGCTAGATTCTAGCTCTGCTTTGACCTTCTCGGCCCTTACTTTCTGATCTACTGACTCCACGATCTCATCAAACCGCGTATCGTTCCCGCTCATGATTTCGGCCAAATGATGGCTCGTTAAACCGGATCGGTGGTCGGTTATACGGTTTTGGGGGTAGTTGTAGGTCCGGCTCTTATCCGACCGGTCGGCCGAGTTCACCTGCATCAATCGATCGGCCCGGTCCTGTTTTTGTTTTTCTACGCGTTCTAGCTCGGCCAGGCGGCCTTGCAGTACTTTAAGCGCGCGTGCCTTGTTCTTGTGTTGCGACCGTTCGTCTTGACACGTCACAATGGTGTTCGTGGGCAAATGAACAATCCGCACGGCTGATTCGGTGGTGTTCACGTGCTGGCCGCCACTGCCACTGGCCCGCATCACATCGATACGTAAATCGGCGGGGTTGAGTAGCGACTCCTCAATTTGCTCTCCCAAATCGGGTAGCACCACTACAGCCGCGGTAGATGTGTGGACGCGGCCTTTAGCCTCGGTCTCGGGGACTCGTTGCACGCGATGCACGCCGCCTTCGTACTGGAATGTTTGGTAGCTGCCGGGTTCGGTAATATTGAGAATCGCTTCGGTGATGCCACCCCCCGGCGTTTCGTGTACACTCATCACTTCACACGCCCATTTGCGTTTGAGGCAGTAATTCTGGTACATCCGCATTAAATCGCCCGCAAACAAACCAGCTTCCGACCCGCCAATCCCAGGCCTGATTTCGAGCATGCAAGCGCGATCGGCGAACGGATGGGGCGGGATCAGGGCCGAACGCAGCTCATCCGATAAACGCGCAATAAGTGCGCGGTTCGCGGCTAATTCGGCCGTGGCCTCAGATCCGAGGTGCGGGTCTTTCGTAAGCTCTTCTAAATCTCCCAACTCGCTTTCTGCATTGCTGTACTCGCCGAATTTGTCGACAATCGGCTGTAACCGTGCTAGTTTGATCGCTGCCTCGGCTGTGTACTTTTCTGTGATTTGAACCGAGAGCTGGTCGTATTCGGTCTGGATTCCGGCGATTCGCGATTTTAGGGCGGGATGGAGCGAATACTGGCGGACTAGGCGTATCCTTGCGTGTCTGGTGATTCTGAGCATCCACAAATGCAACAAATGCTCCCCGCCGAGAAATTGACGATACCTACCCTACCACACATTACCACAAAGCGTGTGGGTGGGACTGGAAATTAAGAAGTGTCTCGGCTTTAGTGAAGTACTTAAAATATTTATGAAATTGGATACTCCTAGCTAATATGTGCTCAATTCTGGTTTCTTCAATTGTCAAATGTGTTTCTGGCTCGTGTACAGCTAAGAGTATATCCCCTTATGGCTGGGAGATCCAGCTTCTCCCGAGTCCCAAGGGTAACCCCAAGGTACTACTACTCACCTACTTGCTGCCCACGCCATTATCTCATCCAGCCATTAGGACCAGCCAGCCATTATGACCAGCCAGCCATCAGGACCAGCCAGCCATTAGGCTATAACCTCAACAATCGCTGAGGAAATTGCCGGCGCCTATTCCATCCCGATCCGGCCACATTGGGCCACACCAAGACGCAAGTACACCGAATCACCCACTAAAATGGCCATTCAAGACCGCCACTCAGGCATGTGGTGGTCTCTGCTATAATCAAAGGTACTTATACCTAGTAGTGCCCACACCCAGCATCAGTACTGAAACTTCAAGTTTCTATGAAGTCACTCTATTAGGCGCTGTACAGAGTAATTTGCGTGGACCAGACTATCACGTAGCTTGCCAACCAGCAGCTGTTGCGTTACTTAATATGCCGCTTTCAAAGCCTCCTGCCGGAGTTTCTCGACACCAAAACTGCACAGGGTTACCTTGATTACGCCACTCGTCCAACTTTCTTTTAACCAAGAAGCCATCAGTTCCAGTCGGATATGCTGCGTTCCAGCTAGGCACGAAGTCTTCAACTTTGAAACGCATTGGGTCAGCAGAAGAACGTCTGATTGTAATCGATTCCAGCCCTCCATTGGGAGATGTCAAGTTTATCCGCCATTGTCTTTAAATTAAACATTTACCTTTGTATAAATGGGATCCTCGTCGATATCGTGAGGATCAATGCCACCACCCTTCCTTTCTAGTAGAGTGCCTGTCGAGTTGTGGGCTTGATGGGTGGTTATCTGTTTGGAGGAGGCCTTTGACGCTTTTTCAGGCGATACTCGGTCTTGAATCGATGCGTAATGCTTGCTGACACATTTGTCACCTACAGACTTTTGCAAATTAGTGCTTCGTCTTCAAAGCGAATGTGTAACACTTCCTGGACCCAATTAGTCCGCTGCAGACACAGGGTTAGGCATTCCTGACGAATGCAAACATTGACACAGCTTTCTTCTCAGACATCTACCGGGAATGTAAATATTTAGAAGGTCAGGCCATGCTTCATCGCGCCGTATATGCATAAAACCGTTTTTGCCGTTAGTGCGGCTCCACACAACTTACACGCAGTATTCAAATATCTTTACTGTTAGGTAGCACTCTCTCCACACCTTTGAAGCGTCAACCAGTACATCCTCACCATCCAGCGGGAATTCCGTGAAATCCACAGATGCGAGATCTAGAGGATTTGCACACATCCTCTCGGGCAGCATGGTCAGTACATCGACAGAAGCATTAGCACAGTCCCAACTCATGTACGTTGAAAGTTTAATTGGGACGCACTAGTGAAAAAATAATTGAGCGAGGTGCGATCGATACTGAATTACGCTTTGGATTTTAATTAAGCGGTTAAGCGGTGCAGCGTCAAAGCACCGCCATTACGGATCACTAGCCCTTCATCTCACTTTATCGGCTTGGGAAAGGGTTCATGGATCACTCAGATCTGGCTGGGGAACATGGAACTGCCCATAGTAAAACCACACACAAAACCACATCACCAGCAACATCATTACCTCACTACCAAATTCCGTCTTAGCGACTCGTTGAGCAGCAGTCAACGTTGTTGTCGACTCGACTTGTCGTACCAACCAGCGTTTTACAGCTCTGCAAAACAGGGCTGTGGAACGGTGGCAGGTTCGAACAAAGCAGATCACGGAGAGAAATGCATCAGAAGACCTGGGAGGTTGTTTTGTAATGAGAGGGAGTCAGCATGAAGAGCCACCACCAGACCCTATCCTCCTTGATAAGCTTACTTCTCCTGAATGAAGTAAATCCTGTTATTGGTCTGCCTGCTAGTCTGACCGACCTAATTCAGACTCCAATCATAAGAAGGATCTGTCTTAATTGCCTAAATACGAAAAAGCTATACTCAAAGAACAAAGATGAACTGGTTTATGTGCGTTAGTCCCAAAGGCGTGGTTTGTACCAGCTAAGAGGGTTTGTTGATAGTAAGACATGGTAGAAGTGAGACATGGGAAGTGAGACATGGTAGAAGTGAGACATGGTGGGAGTAAGACATAGTGGGAGTGAGACATGGGGGGAGTGAGACATGGTGGGAGATTAAAGAGCCTATTGGCCATCACATACTTGCCTTCGTAATATACATAGTATAATCATGTCGTTTCAGCCAAAAGATTTCGAGCTCGTTGAATCCGTCCCGCGCTCTTATGTGGATGGACCAAACAAGGATGGTAAGAAAAGCGAATATAAAAAAAAACTCGAACACCTCGACAGCGAACTCATAGTGATGACCTACAACGTGTTCGGAACCTCATCTCGGGTTCGGGGCTTTCCCCGCAATGTAGGCAGAACGTGGCTGGATGTCAGAATGGAGTTGTTCGAGAAGGAGATGTGTTATGCTTCCTTCCCCTCGATCGTATGTTTGCAAGATGTGGAGATGGACCATGAAGGACATTGGTATGAATTGTTGTTTGATTGTGGCTTGCTGAGTCAAACCTTCTATGCTCCCGGCAAAGCTTTGGGTATTACCTTCGCTTGGGATGCTGGGCATTTGTTACTGGAAGAAATAGAGCCTGTGTTTTTCGACGAGGCCTCTTCGCAGCAAGATGGATGCTTTGGACTTGTGGCCAATGCCGCGATTACTCAGGGGCCGGTCAGAGAAGAGCTTGTCATTGCCACTGCCAAACTCTGCGACCGGCCAGACGCTAGCTACGAGCGTTTGTGCCAGTTGACGCAGCTGCTTAAGGCTGCTCACCAGAAGTACAAAAAATACAGTTTCCCGTGTGACGATTGTTACCTGGTGATCCCGGCCGACTTCAACAGCGACGAGTCCAGTCCTCTGTACCAGATATTTGTTAATCACACGAACGGACTTGATTGTTTACCTGAACTGACGAACTCGGTTCTTTCGGCATGCAAGGGTGACGTTGAGCAGGCACAGACCAAAGCCCAGGAGCTAGTGGATCAAGCAATTGCCACACGCGATAAGTTCCGCCCCTTAAGAAGTGTTTATAAAAGCACGCTCGGCGAGGAACCGTTGTTTACGCGCTGGAGCGAGAAAGCCAAGGGCACTTATGACTATATTTTGGTGACTGACAACTTCAAGATCAACGCCGTACTCGAGCCTTTACCAAAACTGCCTAGATCTGATGCGTACGATCAACCGTTTACGCTGCCATACATCCGCAAGGTTGGTTGGGTGGAAGGCGCACCCAGTGATCACATTCCCATTGTAGCACAGATTCTTCCGATTGAGCAGATAGTCGAGCAAGACGAATCCTTTGAATTTTTGTAGTTAGTTTTTTTATACGTATATATTTTACTGAGGAAGATTACTCATGCCCGACCAAGTTCAACTTCTCTAATACTGCCCTACTAGTACTCTGTTCGCTACGCAACCCTGCTAACGGCCCTACTAGCTAATAGCCCTACTAGCTAACGGCCCTACTAGCATCGCTACGTACTACCTCCTAGCACTACCAATGGCGACGATTGACACACTGAGCGACGCTTTGAGCGCACGAGACGCCACCGAAAAGCATCTGCTGCCATACTTTGCCGCATTCTCCGATGCGAGCCAACGAGCCGTCCGGGCCGAGCAATTGGCCGCCACATCCACTCCCAACACTCCCAACGACACCGAGCTCGTGAATCGTTTGGAAACGAGCCGCTTTGACCTCGAACGGCGCGTTAATCTCCTCCAGTCCCAACTGGATGCGGCCCAGGAACGGGCGAGGGCCACGTCTGAAGAACAGTATTTGAAGACCCACGCAGTGCAAGGACTGCATGACGAGATCTTGTCGCTGACTATGCAGCTAAACCTGAGTGAAGAAAAGCGGAAGAAGCTGCAGGATGATTTGGGGAGGTAAACACGTAGCCAGAGTGGAGCAGTGTGGGGTGGTGCTACCTCCTGTTATTTATTAGTAAGTGTAATGTTGTTGTATTTATTTGGTTTTTAGTTTGACACGTCTGATTTTCTTCGTCTTTTAAGCTACTTGGCTTAACTACGTAACTACTTAACTTCTTACTCAACTACCGCGCCCTTCGTGGACCTAGCCCATGCTCGATCTGCGGCTGTTCGCGATAAGTTTCGCGTTCCGGCTGCTGAACGCCCAATTGAACGCGTCTTTTTTCCAGCCGGACGAGTATTTCCAGGCCTGGGAACCGGCCTATGCGCAAATACACGGCCGAGGGTTTGTGGCGTGGGAATGGCAGGCTCAGATCCGGACGTCACTAATGCCGCGTTTGTGCGGCCACGTCATCCAAATCGCCCAGTACTGGGACATTGACCACCTAGAGCTCGGAAAATGGCTGATGGCCGGTCTGGCCAGTGTGGGGGACGTGGGAACGGCTAAACTCGCCGAACGCGTTCTGCCGGGCCAATCAGGCACTGCCGCATTCTACGTGTCACTAGGCTCGTTTTTTAATTGGTACGTGTCCACTCGGCCGTTTAGTAATACCGTGGAAATGGTTTTGGTCGTGCTGGGTCTCAATTTATGGCTCAGTGGCCGCTGGCTGGGGTTAGTACTGGCCCAGCTGCTAGCCCAGCTGGCCATTGCGTTACGGCCCAGCAACGCGATTTTTTGGTTGGTATTTGGCCTCTACCAGTTGAAAATTGTGCGCTGGCGCCAGAAAATTGTGGTGGGTGGCACAAGTTTGGTCATGGCAGTAGTGGTCCAAGGAGCAATCATATGGCTGGATCGCGGGTTCTACGAGAGTTTGGGACACGTGGACCTGAAAATCCCCGTAGTTGAATTCCTCAAACAAAATTTCGGATCGCGTGTTAGCGAAATATACGGCGTAATGCCGTGGCACTGGTACTTCTCCCAAGGCGTGCCCTTTTTGCTGCTGGGCTACCTTCCCTTGGCCGTAGCCGGGTTTAAATACGTGCCACGTAAATTGGTGGCGTTTGTGGTGCTGAATTTAGTGGCGTTCTCGCTGGTTAAACACAAAGAGTTCCGGTTTATCTACTTCTTGCTGCCTCTCCTGCATATTACCGTAGCCCAAGGGTTCCGGGTGGTGACGTGGCGCTGGCTGAAAATAGTGGGAGTTGGCGTGAATTTGGTCGTGGCCATCTACTTCTCGATGTTCCATCAGCGCGGAGCGATGAGTATTGTGGAGCATATCCGCGCCCACCCTGAAATCACCGAAGTCTCGTTTCTGATGCCTTGTCATTCCACACCATGGCAGGCGCATTTCCAGCGACCTGAACCAGCGTTCAAGCCACAGTTTCTGACCTGTGATCCGCCATGGAATCGCAGCAGCGTGGGCTATGTTGATGAAGCCGACCAGTTCTACCTTGATCCTCCTGGTTTTTTGAGGGCTCATCCCGACAAATTAGCGCCCCATGTAGCGATTTTCGAGCCTTTGCTGCCTTTAATGGAGGATTTGGGATATGAGGAGGAGCATCGGTTTGGGAACGGTTTGTTTAATGAGGATGCTAGGCGAAGAGGCGAGGTTTTGTTAATGCACAGGGTGTAGGTTGTATCTAGTTACGAATGTGATTAATGCGAAAGAGGCGATATGCTCCAATGTGCGGTAAGACGGCGTGCTTCAATGTCTTGACTAAGAAGGTGTGGTGTGTTTTAAGGTGTGTTTTAAGGCGTGGTGTTAGGTGAGGTGTTTTAGGTGTTTTAGGAGATGTGGTATCCAATAACTAGAATTTTGTGATTATGTACTTTATACTGGGTGTATTACTGATGTGTAGTGTTACTCCAAGGTTAGCTTCGTCCAGTCCACTTTAGGCCTGCCCTTCTCCTCAAGCCATTCATTGGCTTTAGGAAAATGCGCTGAGCCGAACCAGCCACGCGATGCGCTGAGTGGGGAGGGATGGACACTCCTCAGAACCAGATGCTGGGGTCCGGGCCGGCTGAGTTCTACTCGTTTGGCTGCTGGGTTGCCCCACGCCATAATTGCCACGTGGTCGTTATATTTCAAGGCCGCTTTAATCACCTCGCCCGTGAAAGTCTCCCAGCCTTTTTTCGCGTGGGAGTTCGCTTGGTGCGCATCCACCGTGAGGCACGCATTAAGCAGCAACACGCCCTGGGCCGCCCAGCCATTCAGCAGGCCATGCGAGGGGACCTCGAAGTCCGGGTAACAGTTTTTCAGTTCTTTGTAGATGTTGACGAGCGAGGGTGGCGTTTTAGTGGGCGGACGCACCGAAAATGCCAGGCCATGGGCCTGACCTACATTATGGTACGGATCCTGGCCCAGCACCAGGACGCTGACGTTGGGAAGTGGCGTCAAGCGCGACCAGGAATAAATATCGTCGTCAGGAGGGAACACCTGGCCCTTCTGGCGTTTAGCGAGCAAGAACCGTTTGAGGGAAAGGAAGTACGGTTTGGTCAGTTCCGGGTGGAGAACGGCCAGCCACGAGTCGTGCATGGTGGCAATTTCCGTGGCTAATAACGAACGTGCTTCGTCATTGAGAGCAGCGATCCACTGTGATTTGTTGAATTGCTTGTGTTGCTTAGTTTGAGTGGTGTTGGTGACTGGTGTGCTTATGGCTGGTGTGCTTATGGCTGGTGCGCTTATGGCTGATGCGCTTATGGCTGATGCGCTTACAACTGGTGTGCTCATAACTGGTGTAGCTGGCGTGCCTTTAGCATTTCCCGTGCTATCCGGTGTGGTGCCCTTTAGAGTTTGTACGTTAGTACTTTGCGACTCAATCTTCTTCCCTACGGGGGCCCTTGGCCGTTTTGCGGGCACTGCTGCGAAATAATCAGTGACCCGTTTCATAGGTGCCGACCGATTTTACGCGCGGTTCTGTCCCTTTTTGAGGTGAACACCTAACCCATATCAGTTGGGACGCGTTGGTGGTGGTGATGGCTCGGGCAGTGGGTAAACATTTCAACGGCGGCGAACCACCGAGCCTCCCCCACACCACTCCTTTCCCTTCGAGTTGCTTGGCTGTTCCTGAATGGACTGGGACCCGGACAAGCCGCTGCGGGTTTTCGAGGAACCGCTAAGCGACGAACTTGTGCGGCAGCTGAATGAGAATTGGAGCAAAAGCGAGTATGTACGAAATTTCACGCGTAACGCAGGCAACGAGTCCACAACACAACACCCTGAACAACGCGCCGAATCTTCATCGACCCAAGTTGCAACTAAACAAGTTCCAACTAAACAAGTTCCAACGGAGCGAAGACCCCAAGAATTATCGCCACAAGACGAGTCGTTAGATGAACCCGTGGAAATGGCGTTTGAGGAGCCCAGCATGCGCTCTGAAGGGCCGGAACTACCAGTTAGAGAGCCACTAATCCAGCATCCGCCGCTTTTTAGGTCGAGACACGTCGACAAGATGCGCCCCGAAGACGAACTGCGCCAACGAGCCGCTAGGTTCCATCATATTCGCGAAACCATGCCGCCCAGCACGCCCGAAAACCAAACTATACGAGACATGTACCGTTCACCGCGCCTGCCGCGTCAACAACCAGAGCCACAGCCACAGCCCTGGATCAAGCAGCCGGATTGGACGAAACCGGGCTGGTTCAACCGGCTGAGGAGTGACCTCCCAAACCAGCCAGGGAGTTCCCAACCAGGGAGTTCACATCCTCAGCCAGGGAGTTCCCAACCAGGAAGTTCGCAAATTCCCCAAAGTTTGCACAACCAGAGTTTCCATCCTCAGAGCTTGCATCAGAACCTGCGGCCTCAGAGTTTACAGCCTCAAACTTCGCGAATCCCACCGAGCGCTCAGAGTTCCCAACTGAGACCTCAGAGTTCCCAGCTAGGATCTCTGGGACCTCACAGCTTTACCCCGCAGAGTTCCCAACCAGTACAGCCGAGACCGCAGATTCCTCAGCAAAGGCAGGCACCTCAGAGACCTCCTCAGATACCTCAGAGATCTCCTCAGGAGATACCTCAAGACTCACCTCAAGAGATACCTCAAGAGAGAGTCCAAACTCCTCAAGAGAGAGTCCAAACTCCACAGAACTACCAGAAGCACACGTCTCCTCAAAATCCTCACCAGAGTCCTTTGGCTCCTCAAAGTCCTCACCAGAGTCCTCACCAGAGTCCTCATCAGAGCTCTTCACCTCGCCAGATTTCTTTACCTCACAGTCCTCACAGCTCTTCGCACCCCTCAACCCCCTTAGGAAGCCCTCACATCTTCTCAGAAGTTGACGAACCTCCCAGCCCCGTCAACGTCCACATCAACGTCCACATCACGCCGAAACTCCCAACTCCCAACAAACTCGTGAACTGGCTGGGCTGGGCACTGGCTGCGCTGCTGTGTGCGGTGATAGGCTACCACCTGGCCAATCGCGTGCCACCTCCTCTCAGCCATAACCTCGCCCGAGCCAACTTGGGTGCGAAATTTGTTGAGGCGTACTGCTCAGTGGCCGTAGATGAGAAAACGGGCGACGTGATACCGCGCGACCACCTGCTGCAGCCGCTACGTGGCGAATGCTGGCCCTTGCAGGCCGAAAATGGCTTGGCTATTGAGCTGGGCCACTGGTCGCACCTCACACGCGTTTCCTTGGGCTTGTCCAAGGGTAGCGAGGTCCTGTATTTCTCGGTGAACTCTATTGACTATGGCCGCCAAAGACTGAGCCAATCTGCTTCTCTGGATGTAGAAATGACGTCTCCTCAGCCTATCCGCACCGTTATGCTGCATTTGGGAGTTCAGCAAAACGAGAGGGGCGACTATGGCTGTTTACGGTCGATCAGTGTGATGGGGTACCCGGTAGTGGCTTAGTGGCAGTTTGCGTTGTATTATTAGTGTATTATTAGTTATAATTAATGAGTAATGAGTGAATTAGTGGGTATCATTGCGGCACTGAGTTGGGTATCTAGCCAAGCGGCTGTGCTGTGGGTATCTTGATGTTGTTCGTACTGAGACTTAGATCCGTCTTAGTGGTGTCTTAGTGGTGTCCTTTGGTGTACTTAGTTGTCCTTTGGTGTACTTAGTTGTCCTAGTGAGTCCTTTGGTGTCATATTGGCCTATTGGCCTATTGGTGTCCTTGTTGTGTGTTTGTTGTGTTCTTCGTTGCATCGTTCGTTAATGCTGATAGTTGTAAGACTTCGCAAGCTCGCCTCGAGACCGGAAAATCGTGTCTACTGCGTTCTCCAGTATACTCAGTCGGTCGTTGGGAGATAGCGGCGTGCTGCCGTCCAGAGACTTGAGAGACGACGAAGACGAGGATGTGGACATCGACCGGCTCGACTCGAGCTCGAGTTCAAGACGGGACGCCCGCTCAATGGCATCGGCAGCCGCCTGAGACATGATCTTGAGCTGCATCTCCAGCTCGGCTACTTCGCCTTTTCGTTCGTAGTGTTCCATTTGGTTGGTATTTGGATGGTAGTTGATGTTTAGTCGGTGATTGGGTGGTACTTGATTTCGAGATTTGGCGCGCTTTTATTCAATCGGGCCCAAAATAGTGCAGTTCGGCTTGAATGCCCTGGTCGTTTTTCGGAATGCATAGTCTTTCGCGGTATTCTCGCTAGGGTTGTTCCTTGCCCTGTGATTCTACGACGCGTCTCGAGGTTCACCCCCGCTAAATTCCCCACACCACGCGCATGGCCCTGGCAAGGAGGGCCGACTTACTGGGCACCCGCGACTCTTTGATGCGCCAATCGAGCCGCTAAAGTGTGAGAGCTTCGCCGTTCGTGCTTAGCAACCTTCTAATCACGTTTTTTGTGCGGGTTTCGGGCGCTTGCGCACTGACACTACGCGCTGTCTCAGTACTCGTCCCAAAGGAGGTTTCTAAAAGCGCTGCAGGGCAGAAGGGTTACCTTTCTGCATGTCATTAAAATAACCCTCGCGCTAAATATTTCTCCAGCAACCAGGCAAGAAGAAATGAGCGACGCTGATAGGCCCAGATGTTCAGCGTAATGAGCAACACCGATTAATGCACCAAGTCTTAGCTACTTCTTAGGCTGGTTCACACCCGTGAGATGCCGGCATGTACACTATTCATAGATTTATTTAATTATATAGGCGGAATGTATGGATATTGCTGGCATGAAAAACCACTTAACGGCCGGTTCTATCGGCTATTAAGCCCTTGCCCACCACAATAATTCTGGGATGTTATGGCGGAGGGCTATGGCGGAGGGCCCAATAGCTGGCCGAAGCCATACACAACCCTACCACCCCAGGCCACCACCCCAGGCCACCACCTCAGGCCAACCTCATCAACCACCCAAACAGTCGGCAGTCCCGGGCGGTTAGTGCCCGCCACAATGACTCTATCGGCGAAAGAAAACTCGCTGGATCCCCAGAATGTAGCCTCTCGACGTAGCACCAAGCTCGACGAGCCGAGTGGCATCCAACGCCACGCACTGGCGCCAATCCTGCAGAACAACGAGGTCCCATTTCGGCCGGTTGAGGCGGCGTCCAGTCAAAACGGCGCCTTCAAGCGGCCGGCCAGTCGCGGGGCGAGTTTTGCCGACTCGATTTACGACGACATGAAGCGGAGGAACCCTTCGAACCCGAAACGCCGCAACGTCGCTGAGATCACCCAAAACGACACCACCCAAAACGACAACGACGCCACCCACAACTACTTCGACGAATTAGATGACCTGACCGACGATGATGCCACTCCCGAAGTCCCAACGCGGCCCACCAAAACACGTTCGCTTCCCACCAAATTCCCAACAACCACAACTAACGAACGGATCGCAACGCCCACGGCCTCAACGTTCCGCACGAAGTACCCGCGTCCCATCATCGATTTCAGCACGCTGGACTACGACTACCCTGCCACCGAACGGCCCACGCCTATAATCCACTTCGAGGACCTGCTGGAAGGCATCGAAGACGTGCATCCGCCCCGATTGCGGCCGCTGCGGTACGATCCGGAGTTCAGTGCGCGCGTGCACCAGAAAATGTCGCTAACGTTCGCCGATCTCGGCGAGCTGCCAAGCGACGACTCTGAGGAGGACACGAGTTTTCTCTCGGAGTTCCGCTAGCCTCAGAATTATTTATTGCGTATTTATTTTATTATCTTAGCATTGTAATTTTTTTCGTGCGATAGTGTGGACTGGTGTGGTTCTGGTGAGTAGTATAGTGGGACTGTATATGGATACTGATTAGCGGGTGCATGTAGATCACTATGGGAGATCTTATGTGGTCGGAGTTGATTAGGTGAGCTGATTATGTCGGCTGATTAGGTGAGCTGATTAGGTCGGGCAGGGCAGGTGGGAGGACGAGGAGGTGGAAGAACTGAGTGGGTTGAAGGCCCCATTGAGTTAAGCTAGCCGATTTTGAACCGAGAAAACATCTCGTTCATGTCCCACTCACCTTCGCATGAGCAAAGAAACGGGTCGGATCTGTCTGGACGGTGCTGAGCCCGAATACCCGCTCCTAACGCCTTGCAAATGCTCGGGAACAGCCGCTTATGTGCATGACATATGCTTCTTGGCATGGAACAAGTCGAACTGTAGTGTGTGTCAAGTCCAGGTTCTGACCAGTTCTTTCAAACGTTTTGAATGGCACCACTATTCAGCTTAGGTTGGTCATCCTGCGCACCGTATCGCTAAGTGGTCCTCAACTTTTGGATTAAACGTAAATTGCTGTCATTTCTGACTATGCTTTCTTTCTTTTCTCTCCTTTCTCTCGCTGCTCGTTGGCTCGTATCAATGCTGGTTATTCCCCGGACGAGGAGGACGCACCCCAGCCTCATGGATGGACTCTTCGTGAAGCCGGTTGGTGGGTGTTTGTGATGCTATGCCCACTGGTTGGCAGCGTGCCATAATGCTCCTGCGTCTGGGTGGTTTCGGCTTTATTTGGTTGTTTTGGGAGAGATTGTCGCGGGCGGTTGGTTTTCTGCATGAGCAGATATACAAAATGTATCCTCTTGAGCTCGTCAATAGGGAGGCAGGCAAATAGTGAAGCCAGCCATTAGCTTTACGCCATTAGCACAGCCATTACCAAATACAAACCATTACAGCATATCACCTACATACGTTAGCAAATCTATTTCTGGTAGCTAGCCAGCCAAGACCCGGAAATTTTCACAGCTATTCTTCTCTGTTGAGCTTACGTGTCGTACTAAGCCATTTGCACTGCCATTAGCCATTAAATCTCCCAGCCATTAGCCCTAAGTCATTAGCCCAGCGATCACCAAATACAAGTCATTAGCCATTAACAGCAAATGCCATTTCCCAGAGTACGAACGCAGTACGAACGTAGTACGCTTATGATATACGCTCCCCTAGAAATAACAAAGATATTCTGCTCTGTGCTAAGCTTACGCGTCGTAGTCGAACGTATTACCAGAGCCATTAGCCCAGCCGTTATCCCAGCCATTAGCCCTAAGCCTTTATCACAGCCATTACCCCAGCCATTAGCCCTGAGCCTTTATCACAGCCATTACCAGCCAATGTTAGCATAATTCGAAGATATTCTCTGTGTTAAGCTTAGAAGCGTACGCTTAGGAGTGTAGTACGCTTATAATATATGTTTCCCTAGAAATAACAAAGATATTCTTCTCTGTGCTAAGCTTACGAGCGTAGTAAGCTTACGCTTGAGCAGTTGCCAGCCCACTGTAAGCCATTAGAGTGCCAAAACGGTGAGACAAATGTGAGAGAACTGACTGAAAAAGTGAGGAAAAAGTGAGAGAACTGACTAAAGGTGTAATTTTGGTGAGACGATTTAGGGTAGCAAAGCCATTACGGTAAGCCATTACCTAGACGAAATAATAAGATGAAATGATAATGAATTATATGATTTAATAAATATTGGAGGTGAAGGGACTTCACTGAGAATAAGGCTGAGACCTTGGTAGAAGACCCGGTAGCCTGGTGGAGTTAGAAGGCCTGCGGCCTTAAGCTGCGATCTTAAGCAGATCCTCCCTGTAAAGCAGCAAAAGCCAGGTACCACGACCTCGACGCGCCATTATCCAGCAACTGGTTGCCAAAACTAGGACTAGCAAAGTACTGGTACGACGCGTTAGCATCAATAATCGCCTGGTTTGCCCTTAGAATGCCCGCCCAGCCACTATGCAAACTCCCAACGATCGGAGCCAACAACGAGTCCCATTCTTGTTGCACAAACTCTGGCTGTCGAATAAGTAGTGACGCCGGTGTCAAAGGGATCATCTGGATACCCTGGATATACTCGAGATTGGTCCCAAAGTAGGTCGTGTGGTCGAGCTTATTTTCGAACGAAATGCCGGCCACGCGGTTGCCAATATAATTGCTGGGCTCAATGGTGTTGTCGTCAGTGTACAAGAAGTACGAGTTGAGCGACCGTTTGAGCACCGCAAGCATTAAAGCGCCACGGGTCGCCATAGCCTCGTCCCCGGTAACTTCGCCCCACAACTTCATGCCGTACGCGAAGTTATAATCTTCAGAAGTGCTTTCCTCGTCTTTGCCATCGCCCGACTCGAACATTCCGTGGGCCCACGAATGGCCGTGGAAATAGTCGAACATGCGACTCACAGGGAAGAAAGTATCTTCGCTCGAGGGGTTGGCCACATCGCGTACCAGCGAGTTCACCCAGTCTTTGTTCGTGTTCAACCAAGTATTATCGCCAATTTCCGCATCCAGTTTGGCAATAACTGCAGCGGCATGCACGAAATAGCCGTAATGGAAGTGGTGGTCGTTGTAGTACGGATTTCCGTAATCCGCCATCGGCGAGCCGCCAGGACGGTTAGCGCCGGTGCTCACAATGCCTTTAAGGAGGGTGTCGTACATCAAATTGATTTGCTGCGTGTTCTGGGTCCACGGTTCGATCGCTTGCTTGAGTCGGTCCAGACCTTCTTTAGCCACGTCCTGGTTGCCCAAAACGTCCGAGGCCACGAGGAGGAGGTAGGCAAACTTATCAAACACTTTGCCTGAAGAGTAGGTCGATGTCGGGTCGAGTTGGCTGGTGATATCCTCCGAAAGTTCAGAGTTGACGGTGGACGCAAGCAGTTTGAGCGTGTCGCTGCTCAAAACGGCGCCGTTTCCATTAAGCCACGTGGGTGAGGAGCTTATGTTTTCCTCCATTTCGAGCGTGTTGGCCAGGACACCGGTCAAATAGCCCTTGGTAGGGGAGTACACGGTCAATGAGGAAACTGTGTGGGTTTGGGTTTGGGCAGAGAACGAGGTCACGTGGTGCGGCAATGCATACAGCAGCGTACTCCCCGATTTAGACGTGCCCGCGACGTCGTACTCAATACGGTACGTCACCACATCGCCATTCGCTTCTCCATCGAGTATGGCTCCGGTAGGGAATGCGCCTGCCGCAGAATCGATTACCTGTTCGTTGGACGTGACTACGGCAATTTGGACCACAATTGAGTCGCTGCCCGACGCCGCGAAGTTGCCCATCACTTCATAATCGCTGACCGGCGTGAACTCGAAACCCTGCGGCGCGTCAACGTAGACGTTCCACTGCATTCCGTTCATCAGCGAAACCACAAACTTCTGCAGGTTTTCCGCGCAATCTGACGACTTTACTTTGACGATTTGCCGAATTCCCAACTGCGAGAAGAGTCGTGGAGTGTACCCGTCGTAGATTCCGGTCACAAAGCCGCTGCCAATGGCCAAAGGAACCACTAACTTCTGGTTCGGCCAGCAGTTGGCGGTTTTCAGCGTGATATTCGCACTGAACGGCCCCATCGCGTCGACCGCGGGCTCCAGCAAGTCGTCAATCGTAAACTCTTTCGCACTGAGGACCAGCGACTTCAGCATCAGCGGATTCGAGTAGTATTCGACGGGGTTAGCTGAGGCATCCGGACCGTAAACTCTTTGGCTTTTATTCGTGTAGGAAACGCCAACACCGAAATAATTCACGTCGTTCGAGTAGAAAACGCCGTACGGCTGCGCGAACGACGTGAGATTGAGGCCGCCGAGCAGGAAATTGTCGTAGAATTTGTTCGTCTGGCAGATCTGGTTCGAGTCGTAGTTCGACGGCATCTGGATGGCCAAGTTTTCGCGAGGGAACTGCGTTGGTGGTGCGTCGGAAGTGATGGCGTTGAAAATCGGTCCGCTGAAGGCAGCAGAGGTGGGGGAGGTGGAAGCAGCGGAGGTGGAGGTGGAAGCAGTGCTGCTAGGGGCGCTGGAGGTGGTCACAGAGGTACTAGAACTCGAAGAAGAACTCTGAAAACTCTGAGAACTCAGAGAATCGCTAGAACTGCTGGGAGAAGCACTGGAAGTAGCGAAAGTGGAGGTAGTGGCAGAGGCGGTGGAAGCCGTTGAAAGAGCACTTTCCGAGAACGCACCAGGGGAGCTAGCAATTGTAGACGAGCTTGTAGAAGATGTAGAACCTGCGGAAGCTGTGGAAGCTGCACTGGACGCACTTGAAGGAGTGGAAACGGTCTCACCCTGGGATGAGCTGCTTGACGCACTATTGGGACTTTGCGCCCCAGATTGCGAGCTCTGCGATGTCGTAGCGACAACAGTGAAACTTCCCTCATACGTGCTCGGGTCAATCGTCTTGGAAAGCGCGCTGGTGGACACAAAACTGAGCTCAACTACCGGATTCGAAACAGAGGTCAAAGGCTCGGTATTTATGGTGCCGGTGGGCACAGTCGTGACGATAGTCGACGCCTCGAAGATCGTAGTCGACAGCCAAACCGTCTCGTCGTTCGTGACGACGGCGGGAGGCAGCGAATTCGTGATTGTCGTCGGCGCGGCGGTCGTCACCTCCTGGATGGTGACAATACGCGCCTCGGCCGTAGCCAGAGCGAGCGCGGCCAGCAGCATGTTCATAAAGAGTGACTTTTTTGGGGGGTGTGGCGCTGGTGGAGTTTGGCGAGGGTGGGAATGTGTATTTATAGAGGAGGATGAGAAATACCGGCGGTTGGCTGTGGGTTGGGTATTGGGGCAGGGAACAGGGGCACGGTACGCGGGCCGGGGAGGTGGCAAGGCCGGGTAGGGGTAGATGCCAGCCTCGCGATTTACGCGCACTTGTAAGGCGATTATCTCGGCGATGAGCGGTGGCGACAGAGTGCGGTTTGGCATGCCTCGTTGAACGTACAGTGTGTACCTAATTGGGGAATATGGTTTGGTAGGACTTGCGTCGAGGCGGCCAAAGTCCGTGCGCGGTCTGGGCGCGCGCGGTTGTGTGCACAAGCAGGGACGTGCGCAGACCGTGCGCGCACCAGGGCACGGGCACAGAATCTTCTCCCCGCCTGTAACTTCGCCAAACCTGCACGTAATTCGACCGAATTTAATTTCATTGGGATTTCTATTTTCGTTTTGCTTTTTGTCGAATTTCATATGCGTCGCAGTGTTACTGGTTGACTTAAAGGAAGTCCCAACGTGGCTGGGCAGCGTTTCCTGTTCAGGGCGCCAGCCATTTGATTTAGGTTGCTGCAGACCGCAGAAATAAACAAGCGATGCGTAGATGAGTCGATGTAAATAAACAAATAGAGTGGAATATTATGACGAGGGTGGTGTATCAATGAAGTGAGTTTGAGTAGTGGCTGGAAGTTGATGGCTGTGCTTACGGCTGTGTTGATGGCTGTACTAATGGCTGTGTTAATAGCTTAGAGCCTATAGCTGAGGGTTAATGGCTGGTCTTTCTAGCGCTAACACTAGAACTACTTTAGTTTATGTAAATTCATTTCTGAACTCTGCTTGATCTAACAAACGATCAAGTGGCGTGTCATTGATTCAGTAATTGGCTAATAATACAAATAAATAATTAGTGGCTGTCAACATATTCGCCTACGCGGTCAAGAAGACTCGATAAGTCGTCGTCTTTGAGATCAACTTCGTGGGGGGGCAACTGAGGGGGCGCCGGTTGGGTAGCAGCAGGGGGTGCCTGTTGAGTAGGAGCAGGTTGTGTGGTCTGAGGTGCGGCCTGGGGTGCGGCCTGGGGTGCGGCCTGGGGTGCGGTCTGGGGTGCGGGAGCGGCCTGAGGTGCGGCCTGAGGGGTCGCTTGGGCCGCCTGGGGGTGCGCCTGAGGGGCCTGAGGAGTCACTTGGGGGTGTGCCTGGACCACTTGGGGGTGCATCTGGGGGGATCCTTGCGGAACCCCCTGAGGGTGCCCCTGCGGACCAAGAGCTTTCTTCTCCCTCACCTTCTTACTCGAAGACTTGCGCGTTTCGTAGTCCCCCGTCACGTACTGGAACACCGCGGGGATCGGCAGCCCCAGCCTCACGAAGAACATCTTGAGGTTGCGTGCTTTGTCTTTCAGCTGGACTTGCGTCCGATCTTTCAGAACCTCGTTGATTTTACCCCCGGGGCCATACAGCTCGAGGATCTGCGCCCAGTAAGGTCCTTGCACCCGGTCCATGCCTTTAAGCAACGCCTCTTCTTCTTCTTTCGTCCACGTCCGACGCGTCGTGTACAACGAAACTTTCGGTCGGATCAGGTCGGTGCCTTCCGCACTGGCCCGCGCTGCTTCATAGGCCGCCAGAGTGTTGGTAGGACCCCCGATTTCGGGCTTGCGTTTGCGCACCACCTCGGGTTCAACCACGAGGGGTCGAGGGAGGACCTGTTTGGGGAGAGGTGGGAACAGGGGGTGGCCCTCGATAGGAATGTTGGGGTGCGAGTTGCGTTTGGCCTCGGGGGCAGCTGATGGTGCAGCCGAGGGGCCAGCCGAGGGGGGATCCGCGGGTGCTGCCGCGGGTGCTGCCGGGGCAGCCGAAGCAGGAGCTGAGGGGGCAACAGGCGCAGTCGACGGGGCAGCAGGCGCAGCTGCTGCAGGAGCAGTTGAAGAGGACACAGGAGCATCCTCAGGGGTCTTACTAGCCTGGGGCGTTGACTCTTTAGACGCTTCCTTGCCGACTTTAACTTCCTTAATTTCCTTACCTTCCTTGGCTTCCCTTTTAGACCCCTCGGGCCTCTTATTATCCTTCTCCTCCTTTTTAGGCGACGGCTTGCTTTCCTGCTGAGCAACCGTCCGAGGTGTGTTCTCGGTGACCCCTTCCGATACCGCTCGTGAGGGGGCCTGGCGACGCGGGGCCGTGTACCGCGAGGGCGCCGTTGTCGGCGGGGGCTGCGGGGGGTTCGCCGCGAGTTCAGTAGCCAGCACCGTGTTTTTACGCATAGGCAGCAGAGTATAGTGGTTTTTCGACACGTATTCGCTCACATCGCGCAAAAACGGGACCCAGTGGTACTTCATCGGCAAGTCCCTCTCGTTTTCGCTGCTAATGTTGTCGCGTCTGCGATGGCATTTGGCCACAAAGTCTTTTTCCGTGGGGGCCAACGAGATCCGCTCGCCGAACATTTCCTGCATTTGGGCCCCCAAGTTCTCGGGGAACAAATGATGCAGCGCCTCTTTGCGCTGGGCGGGGTCCTTCATCGACTCTAAAGCGGAAATATACGCCTGTGTTTTCAATTCCAAGAAGATGTTCGCTTGCTGTTTCAGCAGCCGACCCCCTTCGGGGACAAACACGCGCACAAACCAGTCGTTAAGTTCCCAGAACCCGATCTCTATTGAGCCGAATAACGCCGCTACAAACGTCGCTAAGTTAGCTCGTTGGATCGTCACGCCGTTGTCTCGGTCCCCTACGACCCCTTTAATTTGCGGGAGTAAGAACGGCCGCACCACCGAGTATTTGGGGGCCGGGGCTTGGCGCGAAGACGGGGTCTCCCATGCTAAGAACACGCGCTTGATGTCTTCAAAAGCATCAAGGATCACGCGATAGGCAGTCCCCCTTTCACTTTCCGGCTGCATCACCGTGTTCAGCGTGTCTTGGTAGTGATTAAAGCTGAGAGCGTCGAGGAGCTGAGCAGCTAATGAGTCGAGAAGAAGAATAGAACGTTTGCGAGTTTGTAGGATGAAGTGGTAATCGCTGAGACGCAGAGCTCGTTGGGTGGGTGCCGGGGTCACTCCGGCGGCGGCGGCAGCGTCCCCGTCGGCCTCACCCCTTTGGGCGTCCCCGTCACCCTCGGCGACCCCCTCGGCTGCCCCCTCAGCTGATCCTGACGGATCAGCTTCGGTTGCAGCTTCGGTTGCAGCTTCGGTTGCTTTATCCACCCCCTCAGCCAGAACCTTCGCGTACTCCTCCGAAACGGGCTCGATTTCGGAAAACGCCGGAACCGGCAGGACCGCGGCTGGGGGGTCTTTACGCACCGATTGGCTAGCCGGCGTCACTGTATTCGCTTGCGAAGGGGCCCGTGGGGGCACATGGATGGTTTTGGGGTTATAAACCACGGGGCTCGTGAATGCGGCCGGTAGAGGCGGCATCGGGGGTAGATCGCCATGGCTCGGAGGGGGTGGCATTTGGGATATTAAAGCCTCGCGTTTGCTTTTTTCGTTGGTAGATGTCTCCTTCGGGGTCTCTTTCGGGGTCTCTTTAGAGGTCTTGTCAGGGGTCTCTTTAGGGGTCTCCTTCGTTTCTGTCGAGGTTTCCTTAGGAGGCTCACTAGGTCGCAGCATTTGGGACAATTCGTCAAGGTCGATCCCTAGCGCATCGCCATCCAAATCCTGGAGCGAAGAAAGGGCCCCCTTAAGTTGCTGTTCGATTGAGAGCTCGTCTTCATCGGCTCCGTCCTCGTCGGCCCCGTCGTCCCCCTCATCGTTCTCATCGTTCTCTTCGTCGTTCTCGTCGGCCCCGTCGTCGGCCCCGTCATCGTTCTCGTCGTCCCCCTCAGAAAGCTCCCTCTCCGCATGCTGTTGTAACTGTGCCATAATCGCGTCCAAATCGAGGACCTCTGAATCGTCCGATTCCATATGGACGCGTTTATCGCTCTCATCTTCACTGAGATCTTCTAAAGACCGTTTGATCCCCGAACTGGGCAGATCGGGCCCCCCCAAAGGACCCGAAGGATCTTCCTGCGCCCTTCCTACTGAAGAAACGGGCGTTTCTAAATTTGAAACCGCAGGTGCGGGGTCTAATGCGGGGTCTAAAGCAGGATCTATATTCGACTCGGCCAAAGTAGGATCAATGGCATTTTCCAAGTCTTCGGTGGTAGTTTCCGGCTGATGACGCGTAAGCGACGCGTCGGCCGGCCCGGGATGGCGAGATCCATCCATTGGACGTGCGGGGGTCGAGGGGAAATGCACCGGTTCGCGATCTCACACGTTCTTTTTGGGGCCCAGGGCTCTCGGCGGTGATGATCAAAACTGACCTAAGCATGAAAAACACCTCTAGCCGTATGGCGTCGGGTGGGCTTGCTTCCGGTTGAGTCCGGTTGAGGCTAGGGGTTAGGGTGAGAAGAGTACGGAGTACGGAGTTGGAGAATGTATAGGGCAAGGTGTTGTTACTGAGGAATTATCAGTGAACCGTGGCGGGGTAGGGAGTAGGGCAGCGCCAACCGACCACTACATACGCCTGGCGACTACATACGTTTAAGAACGTGATACGCCTAGCTCCGCTTACGTCTGACGCCCCCAGCAACCATCCCGATACGGTAGGACCCCTACCCAGATACACGGCACACCTTCATCCTTGTTTGTTGGATCCAGCCAGCTAATAAAGCCACGAAAACAGCCACTAAAGCAGCCACCAAAGCAGCCACTAAAGCAGCCCAATCACGACACGAGTTGCGTGCGATCTACAACACCTTTCTCTGGAAGGCTCCTAATTGCCACGTCACGACCCACGCATCACCCAGGTCCCTTATCACCCAATCACCTCACCCAATGTACTACGTCAAGCGGGCGATCTACGGCCCGGATCCGAAAGAACAGAAACGCGCATGCGACGCTTTAATACGCAAGAACATCCGGGAGATCGAAAAACAAATCAATGCGATCAAAAACTCGGAAAATAAAACAAAAGTCATGATCAAGCAAGCCGCCAATCGCAACGACATGCGCAGCGCCAAAATGCTCGCCCGGGAAATCTACAAATCCGAAAAACATCGCGACCGTCTCGTTCTTTCGAAAGCGCAGCTCAATTCCGTGCGCATGCAAGTCGCTGAGTCATTCGCTCTCCTCAAAGTCCAAGGCTCGATGCAGAGCTCTACGGCAGTAATGAAGGAAGTCAACCAGCTCGTGAAACTTCCGGAAATCACCCAAACAATGTCCCAACTCTCGCAAGAACTCATGAAAGCGGGGATCATCGATGAGATGGTCACGGACACTCTGGACGGTTTGGACGCGAACGACGAGCTGCTGGAGGACGAGGCCGACGACACGAAGATTGAGGGGATTCTCAAGGAAGTGCTGAGCCCGGCCGCCAAGGCCCAGCCGGTTAAAGCGGTGGTGGAAGAAGAGGAAGTTGAGGAAGATCTGGAGGCGGTTAACGACATGCGCGAGCGGCTGAAAGCTCTGCAGACTTAGTATTTATTATATTAGCATATTGGAATAGTACAGAACTGAACTGAGGGAGCCAAGGCATGCCAGCTGTGGGCTCAACTGTAGGCCCAGCCGTAAGCTCTGCCGTAGGCCCTGCCAAAGCCCTGCCATAGGCCCAGCCATAAGGCCTGCCAGCCATAGCCCAGCCATAGGCCCTGCCATAGGCCCAGCCACTAAGATTACCCAGCCATAGCCTAGCCTTAGCCTTGGCAGCCATCTAACCCAGCCATTGAATCCACCAGCCATTGAATCCACCCATAGCATCTAAGCCTTAGCATAGCACTGCCATAAATTTAGCATAGCACTGCCATAAATTAACGTAGCACTACCTTACAATTTGAAACTAATTAATCCAGCTTAGTGGGATCCCACTCCTTGGCAGTGACGAAGTACTCGTCAGGACTACCCAGAGACTGGAAATCCTCCTCGGAAAGCCGGCCTTCACTAGCCTCTAAATTCTCCTTCATGCGGTCAACGTTCACCGACTTGACCACCGGAACCGTGCCATACTGCAGAGCCCACTGAATCAGGACTGTGGCCGGCGAACGTCCCAGCTTCTGGCTCAACCTCACCAATTCCGGATCATTTAGGCGGAACCCACGCGTGAGAGGCGACCAGGCCTCGACAATGATGTCGTGTTGCTGGCAGTACGCCATGATATCGCGGCGCTGGAGCCACGGATTCAACTCGATCTGGTTCGTGAAGGGCTTGATCTGCTGCGTGGCCTCAAGCTGCTGCAAGTGCTGGACGCCCCAATTCGACACGCCGATGTTTTTTAGCGCGCCGCTCTGTTTGGCTTCCTCTAAAGCACGCCACGTGTCAGCACGCACTTGCGGCCCGCCGTGGCTGGAGTGGATGAGGTACAAATCGATGTAGCCCAAGGTTTCCGCTGCCTGGAGTGAGGCTTGGATCGAGGCTTTGGTTTTCTCGTAGCCGAAGTCCTGCATGTACACTTTCGACGTGTAGAAAATGTCGGACCGCTTCACTTCCGGATGCTTCTGGAGGAACGCCTGAATGCCTTGCGCCGCCTCTTTCTCGTTCTCATAGTACCGAGCCGAGTCAACGCCGCGGTAGCCGAGTTCTAAGGCTTGCTCTACAGCTCTGGCCGTTTCGTTGGGAGAAACAAGGTAGACGCCAAAATGGATCTTCGGGAATGTCATTGCGAGAGCCGGGAGTGAAAGTAAATACGTATATATATATATATATATATATGTATGTATGTATAGGTTGATCTGGGGACCCGGGCGGTACTCAGTTCGGGTTGCTCACTTCGGGTTGCTCACGTGTGGTGTGGCAACCCGCTGCCCAGATCGAATCCAGAATACATCTCATTATCCCATGGGCGGCGATAAAACCGATACCTTAAATAAATAAATAACTATAGCAGTACGTATTTATTAACGTAGGATAAAGTAGACCCATAGCACGTTGCCTCAGACCTAACCGCATTACACATCACCCACATCCCAACGCATTACATTTGAACGCATTACTTTGAACGCATTACATCCCAACCCATTACATCCCAACGCATTACACATCACCTAGAACCACCCAATATAAAACCCTCTAACTTTTTCACCAACCAAACACATCACCAACCAAACACCAACCAAACACCACACCATGACTGTGACTCTGTTCAGCCGCAAACCCATGAGCGCCTACGCCTTGAGCTCGGAGGCCGTGGCTTCGTACCTCGGCGTCGATGTTGACGCCCAGTACGTCGTCAAGAACGGCCCTGATGGCCTCTTCGAGCAGAAGTTCGCCCCGAACAACCGCTTCACGCCGGCTATCTACGACTCCAGCAAAGACTTGGTGCTCAACCAATCTGTGGCCGTTAACCGCTACCTCATTTCGCTGGCTAAGAGCGACAAAGGCTTGCTGGGCAAGGACAGCGCTGACAAGTACGAGACGCTGATGTGGGCGAACCGCGTGAACAGCGACGTGTTCCCGAAGTTCGGCCCCATTCTCGGTGCGATGTTCGGCGGCAAGACCCTGCCGGCCGAGAAGGTCGCCGGCATTGTTTCCAGTGCTGACAACGCCTTTGCCATCTTTGAGGCGCGTCTGCAGAGCCACACCTACCTGGTGGGCGAGCAGCTGACTTTGGCCGATGTGGAGTGTGCTGGTCTGCTTTTCGTGGCCTTCACTTTCCTCGTGAACGAGGCGTGGATGAAGAAGTTCCCTGCTATCGTGCGCTGGGCCAAGACCGTGCTCAACGGTCCTGCCTACGCCAAGCGTCTCGAGGGTTCGTTCGCGTTCGCCACTAGCGACTCGCTGGAGAAGTTCTGGGGCCTGCGCAACGAGTTTGCCAAGGCTAACGGCGCTGATGCTAAGGCTGGTGCCAAGGCCGGTGAGGCTAAGCCCAAGGCCGAGTCCAAGCCCAAACCCCAGGCTGCTGACGAAGCGGAAACTCCCAAGAAGGCCACGCATCCTCTGGCCGACCTCGGCAAATCCAGCACGCCCATCGACGAGCTCAAGCGCCAGTACTCCAACCTGGAGACGCGTGAGGAGGCTCTGCCGTGGTTCTGGAACACTTTCTACAACGACGAGGAGTGGTCGCTGTGGAAGATCGACTACAAGTACAACGACGAGCTCAAGATGACGTTCATGTCGAACAACCTCATTGGCGGCCTCTTCGCGCGTTTGTCGGCCTCCACCAAGTTCCTGTTCGGCACGGCTGTGGTGTACGGCGAGAACAACAACAACGGCATTCGCGGTGCGTTCCTCGTGCGTGGCAAGGACTACTTCCCCGCCTTTGAGGTCGCGCCCGATTGGGAGTCCTACGCTTTCACCAAGCTCGACGCCAGCAACCCGGCGGATCGTGCGGAGCTCGACGATCTGTGGGCCTGGGACAAGCCGCTGATGGTGAACGGCGAGCCGCGCGAGATTGCCGACGGTAAGGTCTTCAAATAAGTAAATAATTTATACAACTACGATAATCTGATCTAAAGTATCACGGAGAGAAATAAGTACAGACTACTTAGACCCAATCAGATCGATCAGATCAACTTCGACACTGAGTAAATCGAGATGTGGTTTTGTCGTGTGGTTTTGTCCCAACCCGTAGGGCAGCGGGGTGGCGTATCACCAGATTACAATTAATCGCCATATTATGCAAACTCGGTCACGGCCACAAGCAGGAAGGAAACGAGCGTGAACGGCGAGCGGCGCCGGAATGAGCACGGCAAGGTCTTCAAATAGGCCAGATAATAAATATAGTTGACAGTTCTCATACCTAAATCTTGTGGGTCGATGACATTAGTCATCCTGCTCGTATGCATTAGTCATCATATGGGGTACGGGTATCCCCTCCCCTCCGGTTCATTACTTACGTGGGGTGTTTATTGTGGGACTTAACGTATACCCACATACTAGAAATTCCGCGTCCAACTGTGAATCTTGGGACACAATTCCTCACTACTGGTTAAAGATGTCGAAGTCTGCCCATGAAGAGTCAGATTTCGTCGATGACTTGATCAGGCGTTGTTTCGGAAAAGTATTATGGATGGTCCTGTATGCTTACTTCCTCATGTATTATTTGGGAGCTGAAGTGGACTGGGCCCCTCTGCTTACCCCAACAGTGGGCATTGTACTGTCGGAGTCGATCATCTCTTCATCCCAGTGCGTGCGCTCCGTGCAGAATTATCTTTCCCATAAAGCTCGCGACAAGAACCCGCGCCACTTCTCAGCCTCAGACACCAGTGTTTCCCTCAACAACTCAACGATAACAAACAAATCAACGACAACAAACAACTCAACGACAACAAACAACTCAATGACCTCTAATTCGGCACCAGGCGGCGCAATTGCACAGTCGCAGCTCGAAGAGTTCGCTATCCTGCTCAAACGTCTCTCAAAGCGGTTGCTGCGTGTGTCTGTTGGCGACTTGTTCGATTCCAGGCCGTTTACAAACCTCCGGCATGCTGTTGTTATGCCCACTGGCTTGTTACTGGCTCAAATCGGATTGTGCGTCTACGGATACCTGCTTCAAATGTCATGGCCAAACAAGTTAGCGGCTGGTATCGCTATACTTACATCTCTTCATGAATTGGAACAGACGTACATCAAGCCTCGTGAAAATGCATCCACCGACTCGCATCATCCCAACTCGCATCGTTTCAACTCGCATAATTTCAACTCGCATCATTTGTCTGAAAAACAAAAAAACCACTTGCAGGATATCACTAGCTTGATATCTTTGGAGTTGGTGATTCACTTGCTTTCACTGTCTATCAACCGCGATAACGGCTTGGCCTATTGGTCAGGCACAGCGGCCTTTGTCAAAGGTCTGACGCTGCAAGCAACTGGTTCTGTACCTATGATGCAGTGGATTCGGGCGGCATTTTCGACGACCAAGTCTCATCCTACGAAGTGCGGGACTCATCTTACGAAGTCCGGAACCGCATTAACAAGCGAACCCACAACGAACTCACTCAGCCAGCCCACTGATGAGCAAATCTCCGACCAGATCCACCTACTGGGGCCTTCTTGAGGTGAGCCTACAAAGCATCCACGATGGGCCGGGCCCTCGGACTCATTTCAATTGGTGTGAAGCGGATTCCGGCTGGTTCCGCTTGGTATTGAATGCGTGTATGGGTGTGATCAGGTCTATAAGATGTATTTAAGCTAGCTAGTTAGAGTGGTTCTATTACCACCTTAGATGCGACTATATAAATTAACTTTGCCCTCGGCAAGGACAAAACTGAGTGACCTATCTAAAGATTTAGATTGAGATGTGGTTTTGGTTCGTGTGCTTATGACCGTGTGGTTTTGTCCCAACCCGTAGGGCAGCGACTGGGCGTCAGTAAGATCACCAGATTAGAATTAATCGCCATATTGTGCAAAACCCGGCAAGCTTCTCCAATCGATGACTATTAACCAAACACGACCTTTTTGAAGTCACACTCTCTATTCCTTAGCGAACTGTTCAATATAGTGTTGCTATTAGGAAGCATACCCATAGAATTGTTTCCGATGTCACATAGGGTTTTAAGCTGCATCCTACGATTGAGCGTATCTTGGTGCAATATTAAGGAGTTTTGAAATAGAAAGCTACTCTGTTCGAGCGGTTTTCTGACTCGATAAGGCCATAATTATCAGGACTTACACAAAGAGCATGACTGACCGCAAGCGTGTCAGCTTCACCTTGGATCGGCCTGAGCAGCCTAAAGCTATGAAATCTGAGAGCTCTCAGAAACCTGGGGAGCTGTGAAGACTAAGAAAGCTGAGAAATCTGAGAAAGTAGAAGCTGAGAAAGCTGAGGGATCCGAGAACCACAATAAGTCAAATCAATCGAAAGTTGAGAAGCCTGAAGCCAAGCCTGAGGAGCCCGAGCAGCTCAAACCTCTGCCATCGGGACCAATCCTAGCAGAGTTCCTCTGGATGCTGATCCCCTTGCTGCCCATTGCTTTCTGCTACTACTACAAGTCTTACTTCAGTACTGATAATGTCACATATGTGGGGTATACCAGCTACGTGTTGCATTTAGTGCTCTGCATGGTTTTCCACTAGACTCTCGAGAACCAGCTACCAGACGGACAGCGCAAATCGCGCTGTTTGGCTCGCCTCTCGCTGAATGCAATTCCCAACTACATCTGGTTGCTGTATTTTGATGCTCAGTACAGCCTGAGCTTGAACCAGCCCGTGATGACATCACCGTTCTTTGCCAAGATACTAGCGCTGCCCTGCGTCTTTGCCTTCGGTGGACTTCTGGGGCTAGGAACGAATGATTCTAATCAAAACTACATCCTGAATATAAACGAACGACGAGTGAACTCGACCAGAGCTCTGAAGATTACGGTCATAAGTCTCACCACCTGTGTTTGCTGCTGATTGTGATACTTATTTCCCCGGAGCTGGTTAAAGATGGCTGAATCTGGTTTCCCATAGTGCTAGGAGTGCTGTTCTTCTTGGTAACACTCATTGCCCCTGGGGCACATAATGAGGAATTCGGCTTCATTCACACAAACGTCGGAGCTTTGATGGCTCTGGTCACTCAAGTATACTGGTTCGCGTTCATGTGGCTCCTGCAGTGGGGAGGCATGGGGGATACTTACTACGGCGAATTTGTCAAAGGTTCGGTCTATGCTACGGCTATCATGCAGGTGCTGCAATCAGGTTTAACCTTGTCTGCCGTCAGCATAGCAATCTCATTTGAATCAAAATCGGGAGACGCCCGTAGTAAAGCAGGATTTTAGCTAGAAAGAAATACTGTTCAACAAAGAGAGAAATAAGGTGAGGTGATAATAAGGTGAGGTGATAATAAAATGAGGTGATAATAAGGTGAGGAGAGGTGAGCCCGTAAGGTGAGGTGGGGTAATGTGGATTTGTCCCAACCCGTGGGGCAGGGCACAGGCATCACCGAAACCATCGCCATCGCCATATCCAGACATATCACCATTTACTGGGCTACTGGGCTACTTAGTCGGAGGAAGCTGTCCTTTCTGGTAGGCGCTGTTCGGATCAAACGAAAAGTGGATGCCATAACCCACGAAATTCGAGAACCCAATAATCAGATCGGCCACGGCCTGGCCAATAACCGAGCCCACTAGTTTAGAAGCTAGCGTCAGCACATCGTCGTTAGGTGTGCCGCACATAACCGAAGGTGTAGTTCCTTCAAAGCTTTGCTTGATAAACTGGAAAGCATCGGGAATACCCAGGAACTCCATGGAAACATGGTCGTTGCCCAACCAAGGCACATACTGGATATTCGCACCTTGTTGGCATTGCTGCTCTACGTATTGACGCACAGCCTGGGCAGGGATGATCTCATCGTTGTCAGCATGGAAAATATAGCGCGGGTACTTGGGAACACTCACCGTTTGTGTGCTAACATTGTTCAGCAGTGACTCGGCCCTAAACACAGCTTGGAAAGTAGGATCCGTGTAGATGTCCACGTTCATATGATCGCGCCATTTCGTCCAGCCGTCGCCCAATATTTCGGTAAGAACGCAGTTCGGCGCTTCTCTGATCTGCGTGAGCTTGGATTGGAGGTAAGAATCGAACCGAGGCCAGGCCGTTTCGTTGAGTTCCGGGTAAGCCGTCAAGACTCCGTCCAGAGACCCAATAATGAACCCGGAAAACGCATCGGTGGCGTTATCCAGCCAGTCCATAGCCGCATAAAGGTCGACGGGAGTGCCACCGTGCGCAGCACCTACAATATTTAGTTCCGGTGCGTAATTATCATGTTCGTTAGTCATCCAAACCGTAGCACTGGCACCTCCGGAGTATCCGTAAAGAGAAACGGGCGTATCTGCGTCCCATCCCAAATAATTTTCAGCAGCGCGAATGCCGTCCAACCCAGCATAAGCTTGCTGGTGGCCGGCCAAAAAGGTAGAGCTCGGGCCTTCATGATCAGGCACAATCACGTGCCATCCTTGGCTAAGTGCGAAGGAAATCGCCACTGCACCATCAGTAGTGGCCGTAATTCCGTCGGGAGCAAGCACACCTTTAGCCAGTGAATAACTAGGGCTGCAGTCGAGGTTATCGGAATCCTCCCAAAACTGGTACGAAAACAGCCGGTTCTCGGCTGAGGGGGACAAGGGAATAAGGAGCGTGCCTACCGTATGCGAATCCGAGCCGTTCGTGCTGCTCGTTTTGTACGCAAGCTGCTGGACCTCGGCAAGGGTCACAGTTAATTCCAGATCCGGAATGATCTGGCGCGTGTCGTAGATCTGGCCTTTAGTCAGTTGATTGAGGTTAGCGGGGGCATCGTAGAACCCGTCGTTCAAAGGATCGGGCAGCGTTATGCCGGGAACAGGCAGCGCTGAGGCCACATTAAGAAGGAAGAGCATTAGGTAGTGTAGTCTGTGTAGTTCAGTGCTGTAGTGGGGCTTTATATAGTTGTGAGATTTTCATTTTTTTGGAATGTTTACATCTCCAGTGTTTATCTTCTCAGAGGGTTTGCCCAGCCTGTCCGAGCGCTATGTGCGATTGAGGTGTGGCCTTAGGGTCCGCCTCGCTGCAATCTGCCGATTTTCTGAATCTGGAAGTCTCTCTGGTGATCTCTCGCGACTATCTCATCCCACTCGGTATACGTAGACAACTTACTCCGCAATCGCTTTTTTACACTGCTTCACTTATTTATTTCTTTTTTCGAGCCCATCGGCGAAATTCACGACCCAATGCCGCTATTTTTGGACGCTTAAGACATTCCATCCATTTTCCACGTCGGTAACCCTGGCCCGGACCGAACGCCGATGTCCCAACGAACCGCCGATTTCAGCACAAAATTGAACAAAATTCCCAGTTCAAAAAAGATTTTAGTGAATAGCAAAACAAACTAGCACGGTTTATCTATTTTGATCTGGCTTAAGAGGCCTTCATCATGAGTTAGCATTGGCCGGCTGACCCACCTCATGCACTATTTGTAACCCTGACAACTAGCCGGTGGTGGGCCGAATTATGCCGATGACGGGGTAAGCGTGATTGGTTTCGACATTCTCTTGCTTTAATAGTACGTTGGTCAATCTTCTGTGGCCGAGACAAAGTGATAACAGCTACAGTCAGCCATACGATATACAGCCATACAGCCATACAGCATACAGCCATACAGCCATACAGCCATAACCATCTATGCATGACTTAACGGGCAGGCCGATGGATGTAGGGTAGATGCTAGCCGAGGTTGTTACATCATGGTGCATGCTAATTACTCATACCCATTAGGAGTTGGGTAGACCGTTGGAGATATTGTAGAAGAGAACTATGTATTCATGCCATGAACATAAAGTCAGTGTATATAGAAATCCAGCTCAATTGTAGATCTAAGCTCAATTGTAAGGTCCGGTGATAGGTTCCGGCCAGCTGTAAGGGTTGCCCATGTACGAAACAGTCGTCAACGTGAAGATTCCGTTCGTGTCGGTGATAGTAAAGACCGTGTCCGTAGGAACCAAGCCAGGGCCACTAACGGTGTAAGTGCTGACCTGGCCGTCCGGAGAAGTTGTGGTGATGGCCACCAGACGCTTTTCAATGGCAGACACCGAGGCAATAGCGGCAAGCAGAGTAGGAATGTTCAGCATGCCAAAACGAGCTGAGGGAGTGCCATATATATATGCTTTACGTATTGTAAGTTGCTTTTTTCGTTGGCTAGCAATTATTTTTTAAGTGTTCCGAGAGGATGCATGGGACTTACCGGCGATTGGCCCGTCTACCCAACCAGAGTGCATATAAGCGCCTATGCAAAGACCCCTGTCAATTGAGGAAGGTGGGGACGAATAGTGTAATAATTAAATAATAATTGGTGTAGTTTTGGTTTAGCTAATTCATTTCCATTTGGTCGACTTTTCTTGTATCTACACCAGTATTACACTACTTAATTAGCACTCAGTGTCTCAGATCGTGTGTCTCAGATTGTCTCAGATCGAGGCGTAACCCTACATATCATAGATGGTCCGTTGCGGCATTTTAGGCGGTTAAAGATGCGGGGAAACGCGGTAATTACCAATGTGAGCAACCTTCGCAAGGGGATCGGTAATCAGGTGACTCAATAGGCGACACTCAAGCAGGCAAACACCTTAGCTAGACACTGGCTGGTCATACCTAAGAAGTCCCAATCCAATGGCTTGGGTCAGCCTAATGGCTTGAGTCAGCCTAATGGCTGGTCCCAATCCAATGGCTTGAGTCAGCCTAATGGCTGGTCCCAATCCAATGGCTTGAGTCAGCCCAATGGCCAAGCCTCAGAGCTTAGGAGTGACTGCTACTTTACAGTGTTGAATTGCCAGGCAAATGCGTACCATTCTGAGGATACTTAACACGCCAATTTCAGCAACTCTATTATTTGTAGACTTAAATACCTCGCCATTCCTCCAGCCAGCTACCGCATTCCCATCATGACCGCCACATCTCGCACCGTCTCTCATTTCCAATATGAACCCCCAACTGAGGAAAAACCGGCTAGTTCCAAGAAAGCTTGGCTGCTGATGCTCCTAAATTATACTGCTTCCACTGTTTTCTGGCTCAGCACGCTCATTATTCACAAACAGTGGTGGTCCGACCACTACCTCACCATGCTAAACATAACCTACGCCGTGTTTCTAGCAACGCTGCTTTATTTCCACACATCCCTACAGACGAAGTATGAAGAAAACGAGCGTAAATGGGTTGTTTTCGGCAAATTGTTGCTGAATTCGATCCTTAACTACGTTTTCGTGATGTTCATTAAAACCCAACAAGACCGGGCCAACGGCATCCCAGTACTGAATCGGTCGTTCATGGGCATGATTTTCGGCTTTTGCGTAGCATTGATAGTGGGTGGTGGCCTGATTTTCTGCGAAGGTGCGGAATTACCCGACCAATTCGTGGTCTACACGCCCTACAACTCTGCGATCTTTTTAGAGGACAGCTGGGCAATTAAGGGCAAGCGCGTGCTTTACAGTGTACCTTTCGTGCTCTCGCTGGTGCTGGTGGCAGGTCGAGTGTTCCCAAAGGTGCAATTGCCGTGGGTTGCGGTGGTTGGAGCGGTTCTTCAATTCGGCGCGTTTATGGTGGTTACGGGGTACGCGGCTGTTTATTACAGCTTCCTGAGCACGAATTTCGCGGTTATTGGCCTGCTTCTGCTCCAGCTTTTCTGCGTTCTGGCGTTTGAGCTGGCTCCTGGCACTGAGGCTGGGTTCAGCTGGGCATTTGTGGCTGGGCTGCCATTAGTGCATATTGCTTATGCCACTGTGGTTCTGCTCAGTTTCGGGAAATACCTGGCTCATACCCGTCAAGAAGGGGATCTTCCGTAGTGTAAATCGAGTTTATACATAATGAAGCAGAAAGTAGATATGTGATGGTGTAAGGGCGATAAGTAGTTAAGTAAAGGCGATAAGAAGTGTCAGTTTATTAGGAGTCCCAACCGCAGTCTCAAGGGCCTTAAGCATGCTAACTACTACCGAATGCCAGTGTAGCTTCTCCAAAGGTGGCAACTATATCCATATATAACCAGAGTAAACCTTCCATATGAGTGAAACACAGTGGTGAGGTCGAAACGACCCTTTCCGAGCGCTGCTGACTCCTTATGCTGCGATCTGAGACATCGCATGCATAGGATGCATCTCCACAATGGCCCGTACCCATAGCCCGTGAAATCTTGTTGGTCAAATACCCAACTAGCCTGCTTATTCGTATACATAGAGGATAAATAGTTCATAGAGAGAGAAATAATTCGTATACATAATCATTCGTATAAATAATCGTATATATAATTATTCGTCTATCATTCGTACATATAACCATTCGTATATATCATCATTCGTATATACATTCTAGACTAGTTATATTCAACTCGACTCACCCGTCTGTTGAGACTCCAACAATACACACTGCAAATCTCAAGAGCGCAAAACTCAGCTGGGAAACACGTTTGGGTACAAAGGAGAGACAATTGGTCAGAGTTGGGCGATGGTACTACCCATAGATGGTGGCGTAGTCCCCCCCTGCAGTGTCTGACCAACAGGTTCAGCAGAATCATAGATTCGCGGGAACAAAATAACTCCCAACTGCCAATCAACCTGAGCAAAGAGCAAAGCATTATCCTGAGCAGCCGCCACTAACATAGTTTCTACCCAACTACACTTCAGCGATACATACACTGATGAATAGCGATCCCCACACTAAAACGAAGACGAAACCCGCTTTTTGCGAGTCCTGGCTGCGTCCTATTCTCATTTTCTCGGTTCCTCTTTTATTTGTGCGCAGCACTTTGTCTTACCAAGCATGGTGGACCACTCATGCTTTGACTATGCTGGGCCTGACCTACGCCTTGTTTATTGTTATGGTGCTCATTTTCCACTGTTTGATTCTGCAGCTCGAAGAAACACGCAAATGGCGCTCATTTCGCCTCCTCAGTTGCTACGCTTTACCCAACGCTGCCCTTATGCTGGTCATGGCTGGCACGGCCAACTACCTTAATGGCGGGCCAGTAGTGGATTCGCCCATTTTCGCGCTGTTCCTGGTCATGCTGGTGGCCTCATTCCTGGGATACTCGCGATGGGATAGCAAAAATGTCCAGCGTTTCCAACGGCGGCACTCTCACGCCAGAACCAACCCCTATTCATTGGACGACGAGAGTGAGGAAACTTATGTGCCCGACGAGAGTTTGGGAACTGGGGCCAAGTGGCTGATCGCAATTCCTCTCATCTGTTTGTTCTTGTATTTGGTGGTCCTGCCATTCCCAGCGCTGATCGCAGACCACTGGTTGTGGCTTCCCTTGACGATAGCTATGCTTCTCGCCCTTCCGATATTATTATTTTCGGTTCCCGAGTTTTTTTTCGACAAGTCTGGCGTCTTGCGCATGGATTTACTGCTCATGTTCTTTCTGCTATACCAGCTTTTCTGGGTCATGGCGCTTGTATCTGTCGAAAAGATCGAACACATCGAAGTCAAATACGTCGGTGATTTGCGGTGGGTGTTTGTAAAGAGTGTGCCGGTGTTCTTGGTGTACTATGCCTCGGCCGCAGTCTCTGCTTACCGCCAACGCAGTCAACCAGTAGAACTTGCTTAAGGATGTCATTAGGGAAGGTCATATAGCTTATGGAAGGTCATATAGCTGAGAGAGGCCTAATAGCTGAGAGATGTCTAATAGCTGAGAGGTCTAATAGCTGAGAGGTCTAATGGCTGAGAGAGGTCTAATAGCTGAGAGATGTCATCAGGGATGGTCGTCTTTAGGGAGGTCATATAGCTTAAAGAGGTCTCATATACAATTATTATTAGTTAATAATGGGTGGTTCCATATTGAGTTTATCACATTGCCTCGCATCTAAGCTCGATCTCTGGCCAACTTAGAAGACACACACCTATAATGACCCAAGACGTTGAGAACCAATACGTTGAGACCCAAGTTGAGACCCAAGTTGAGGACCAATACGTTGAGTACGAGGAAAAAGTTTGTCCAGCGCATTTCTGGCTACGTTTGATCGTTCTTGGTGCTATATTCATCTGGTTCTTCTGCTATTACGACACTCCCCCGGAAGACCAGACGTTATACGTGATCTACGCCTGCTTCATATTGGCCCAGTATGCCTTCCACTGGTGCTTAGGTCTCGAAGTCGACACTCCTGATGCACGGCGCTCTTACACTAGCCTGACAACCTATGCTGTGCCCAACTACATCCTGCTGGTGGGTTGCAAAGTCCACAACACCACCTCAGTTGAAAGCACCACCGCCACCTCAGTAATTCTTATGGTTGCCTGGTTCTTTGTGGCGGTAGTTATTGGTGTTTTTAGCATTTTTCTCGGTAATTGCGACCCGCGCTCACTTCGTTACGATGTAAGCAGCCAAGCCAAGGACATCGTGTATTATTTGATTAGGGGCCAGGTGTTTTGCATGGGGCTGCTGTTTCTACCAGAGGCAGTTCCCTGCCTGCAGTGGGTACCAAATACTTTTTTCGGGCTCCACCTCCTGGTAGTTCTCATTGCGCTGGGCTGTTCAGTGCGTGCAGTCGGATTCTTGCGTTCGAACTGGATCGTGACTTTCGGCCCATACTACCAATTGTGCTGGCTCGTGATCTTGATGCTGTGCAAAACGACCGGCCCAGAGTCGGTTTGCGGGGTGAGCTGGTACTTTGTTCAGGGAATATCGCTGTTCTTCGTAGCTAACTCCTGTGCCTGTTGGGGGACACTGGCTAGGCTTAGTGCTAGGTCTGCGAAAAGTGAGGCTATAAAAAATGAATCTGAGGGTACTCAAATTGAAGAGATGGTCGTTGAAGAGGTCTAATTGGTACCACGGAGAGAGATACATTGGTATACGTTTTATTTACACTATAACTCACGGTAATTATGGTGGGTGATTGGGAGCGAGGGCCAGGCATCAGCTAACCTCCCAACCGCTCGCATATAAATGCGGGGTGAGATCCAATATACCCATCTGTATTATATTCCAATTTGAGATGTAGATTTCGAGTGTAGATAAAGCGCTATCGTACGTACTAGGCACTGGCAGCTGTCTTACATTATGTATCTGTGAGACATTGTGAAACCTATGATTCATATGTGAGACCTATATCGTCAAGAAATGTAATGTTACTATTTATCACTAATGAAGGCGGTGCCCTAGTCGTGATAAACAGATAAACAGGGCGATAAGAAGTGTCAGTACTGGTGATTAGAAGCCCCAACCGCAGTTCCCAGCGACCCTCAAGGCAAGTGAAGGCTTCTACCAATGCGTAACTTCTCCCAGGTGGTGGTAACGCGGCTAAAACATCAGCAACTATAAAAATTTCATAACATGTAACTCACCTCCTCACCAGCTGTTAGAAGGTAGCCTAAAGCGCAACTAATAGAGCTCATGGCTGCCCAAACGAAGATCGTATATACCCAATGACTTCCTCAATTTGAAGAGAAGCACATTAGCCTAGCTGACCTGTAGAGAATCTGGATGTGCTATTTAACTGTTTTTCTCACAGAGACTGGGCTGAGTAGTTCTGTGTGGGAGTAGCCAAAAGACTAAAGACTCCCAACTAACCTACTTTAAGCAACGGCGGGAGAAGCAGCCACCAACGTTATTCCTACATATATTCCCAGCTCTACGTACCCAGACAACTGTTGACATGAGTAAATACAGCGAACTAGAGATCGAATCGCAAACAGAAATAAAACCCGCTTTTTGCGAGTCCTGGCTGCGTCCTGTCCTCATCTACTCGGTTCCCCTCATATTTGCCCTTAGCACGTTCTTTCACCAAACATGGTGGACCAACCATGCACTGACTATGCTGGGCCTGACCTATGCCTTGTTTATTATTATGTTGCTCATTTTCCACTGTTTAATAGACCAGCTTGAAGAAAGACGCAAATGGTACGCACTTAGCCTGCTTAGTTGGTACGCTTTGCTCAACTGTGCCTTTATGCTGGTCATGGCTGGCACTGCCAACTACCTTAGCGGCGGGCCAGTAGTGGATTCGCCCATTTTCGCGCTGTTCCTGTCAATGCTGGTGGCCCCAGGCCTGGGATACGTGCTGCAACTTCGGGACGGCCGCCGTTTCAAATACCCTGAACAGGTCTATTGGCAAGCCGTTACCAACGCTTATTTGAAGGACAGAACCGTAAAAATCCCGTTCCAGTGGCTGATTGCCGCTTCTCTCATTTGTTTGTTCTTGTATTTGGTGGTTCTGCCATTCCCAGCGCTGGTCGAGGATTTCTGGCCGTTTCTGATTTTAATCCTCGCCACACTCCTTAGTTTACCGGTATTTGCCATACACTTGGTATTTATCCACTATTACGGCACCTTGCGCATGAATTTACTGTTCGTAGCCACTCTGGTGTACCAGCTTTTCTGGGTCCTGGCATTTGTGTTCGGCGAGAATATCGAAAGCGTAGGTGTTTTCGCGTGGATGTTTATGCACGGTGTGCCAGTGTATGTGGTGTACTTGGCCTCGGCGGTAGTCTTTGCTTACCAGAAACTCGGTCAACAAACCGAAGCTCCGTGATAGGCAGCCTTATGATAATTACTCACTGGGGTGGTATATCTTAAATATCACAGACCTAAACTCAGACTCTACCTTGTCAACACAATAAATAAATACATCTCACCTCATCTCAAGACATCTCATCTCATCTCAAGACATCTCATCTCAAGACATCTCACCTCAAGGCATCTCAATGACTCAAGGCATCTCAATGACTCAAGACATTGAAGCTGAGCAACGTCACGCTGAGCTGCGAGAAAAGTACGCACGAGTGGGTATGTTTTGGCTGCGTCTCATCGTTCTCACCGTTTTTTTCATCTGGTTCTTCGCCTGCTACGACAGTTCTCAGCATAACCTGTTTATGCTTCTGATCTACATCTTCTTTGTAACAACTCAGGCCTTTTTCCACCTAATTGTGTGCACCACCACCGAATCCGAGACGACTCTTGAGCATTTTCAGTCTTATACCAGCCTCACGACGTATGCAGTGCCCAGCTACGTCCTGATGATATGTCTTAAAGTCCAAGGCACGGAAGACCAAGCCACCTCAATCGTAATTATGCTGGCCTTGTTTTTTGTGGCAGTGCTGGTCGGATTATTCGCTCAGTTTCTCGACAACTCCAAACCCACGGCCGTTCCCAATCTAGGAGTGATCGCCGCTCTCTGTCTATCGATCGGGTTTATTTTGGTTCCCATAGCTGGCATATTACTGATGTTCTTCCTGGCCGAACGTACCGACCTGCAGTGGCTGCCTCCCACCATCACGGGAGTTCCTTTCCTAGCGTTTCTCGTTACAGTTGGTTATTCCATGCGTAAATATGGGCTGGTCCGTTCGCACTGGATCGTGGCTTTCGGCCCCATCTTCCAATACGCCTGGCTCATCGCTTTGATGATGGGAGAAACATTTGATAAAAAACTCGTTTCCGAGGTGAGCTGGTACTTTATTCAGGGAATGGCGCTGTTCTTAGTTGCTAACTCCTGTGCCTGTTGGTCGAGCCTGGCTAGGCTAAATGCTAGGGCTACGAAAGGTGAGGCTATAACATATGAAGCTGAAGGTATTCAAATTGAAGAAAAGGTCGTAGAAGAGGCCTAATTCTTATTATAATTATTATTATTATGATTATTATTATATTGTAGTATTTAACTAACATGTTTATTGTAGACTAGATCTCACTCTGGCGTGTGATTGGGCGCGAGGTCTGGCCAATCAGCTAACCTCCCAAGCATAGTGGTCCGGGGTGAGGTCCATTGGCTGTAACATTAGAGATCATGAGATTTCAAGTATAAAGCATAGGTGCTAGGCACTATGCAGCTGTCTTACTGTATCTATGATATAATGTGAAATCTATGACTTATTAGTGAGACCTATGATTTTTAGTGAGACCTATAATTTTCAGTGAGACCTATGATTATGATCTACAATCTATGATTCATGGTACCTGCAGTATATATGTATCATACCCACCAGACTCTATCTACAACTCTCATGACCTCACAAGACTCCTCCGTTGCTATTGATTTTGGGACTTCAAAGACCCGCATTCTGGATTACAAGGGGGAGGACCTACAGCGAGGTATGTGCATCCAAGCAACTACCTCGGTCTCCTCAAGCATCACTCCTGCTTCCAAGTCGCTCGATCTGAATGTTACCCTCGCTCCTGGTTCTATCTACGACATTAAGCGTCTTCTGGGTGGCAAGATGGAGCAGAAACGCTCTAATCAAGACCTGATCTATCCTGTTGTGAATGGCAAAGTGGCCTGTCCCGGTCAGGACAAATGG
Source organism: Starmerella ratchasimensis (assembly GCA_030562965.1). Taxonomy (NCBI): domain Eukaryota; kingdom Fungi; phylum Ascomycota; class Dipodascomycetes; order Dipodascales; family Trichomonascaceae; genus Starmerella; species Starmerella ratchasimensis. The sequence continues at coordinate 78,958 of JAKUAQ010000020.1, forward strand.
TACACCCCTGAAGAGGCTGCGAAAGTAGTTCTTGCCAATGCCAGGAACGTCGTGGGAAAAGTCCCGGGAAACCTCACTAAAGCTCTTATTACTGTTCCGGTTTGCTTCAACAATGCCCAGCGCCAGGCTTTGAAAAACGCGGCTGTTTCGGCGGGTTTCACGTCTGCTGAGCTCATCCCGGCGCCTACAGCAGCAGCTTTAGCTTACTTTCAGTGTGATAAGGGCCTTCTCAGTACTCTCACTAACGTTCTGATCTTTGATTTGGGAGGTGGCACCCTTGACGTTTCCATTTTGGATATTGGCCCAGTCATTAAAGTAAAAGCTACGGCCGGGAATATTCACTTGGGAGGCCTAGATTTCGACAGCCGGCTGGTCGCTTATTTTGTTGAGGAGTTTCGGAGTCGGCACAATAAAGATTTGACTAGTAATGTGGATGCGCTGTATAAGCTGCGTGAGGCAGCCGAGAAGGCTAAACACGAACTTAGCACCTCAACTGTGACCACTGTGGACATCAACTCGCTTTATGAAGGCGTAGATTTCCGCTGCTCGGTTACTCGTGCCACTTTTGAGGATCTGTGCTGGGACTTGTTCCAAGCCATGGAGCTCCCTCTATGGAGAGTCTCCGAGGATGCCGGTACAGCGGACCTGAACAGAGTCTTGATGCTGGGTGGATCTAGCAAGATCCCGAAGGTCCAGGAAATCGTGCGTAACTTCTTTGGAAAAGTAACCACGCTTAGCTCTGAAGACCTGGTCTTTAAAGGTGCTGAGATGCAGGCACGCCTCAACAATTTCAAGCTGCAGAACGTCACGCCATTCTCGCTCTACATCCAGTTCTCCAACCACATTACCAAGCTGGTCTCTCGCAATACACCCATTCCGTTCAAGGAGTGGGAATACTTCCCTAACAAAACGGTTATTCGGGTTTATGAAGGCGAGTCGCCGTTTATGGCTGAAAACAACTTGTTGGGAGAGTTCGATTTGGGAGACTCCGGCACTGATTCCGTTGAGGTGGTGTTTGAAATTGGGACCGACGGGATGTTCAGCGTTAGTCCCACCAGCCATGAACTGGGGAAGTTCGAGCTAGTAGAACTCGGAACTAAGGACTAAATAAATACAATATAATTACAATTACAATTACTGTTTAGTTATTAGTTATCGTGATGTAGTTATCGTGAGGCGGGAGGACTGAGTAACCCCACCTCGGCCTTGACTATTTTCACAGCGTTAACATCACGCTCCGTTTTTCGTTTCCTTGGGACCAAAGCCTCGATAAATGGCCCTCGCCTAACCTCAGCAAACACATCCGTCACCATAGCGCTGGGCAGGGTGAACGCCTTGGCAGGGTTAGGCAGCGAGGTGAGTTCGAGGTCCTGGCCGTTATTATTTATTACGAGTCCCGCTCCCCACAGCTTGTTTTGGCGGTACTGGACCACATCTCCCGGCAAAGCCACCTCGCCGGCCGGCCTTAAACTACTCACAATGTCTTTATTCCGGTGGTGGCGGCAGAAAGGTCGGTGCGGATCGTGGTAATCCACGCCAGCAGCCGCTGCACACGACGCATGGTAAGCACGCGTGCATTTTAGCGAGCTGCACTGGAAACAGCAGCCTAGACTGAGGCGGCAGTGCGCGCATTTCAGTCCAAACCGTTCTTTCTCGATCGTTTCCAGACCGTAGAGCGTGTTCCCCGCGATCCACGTTTCAGGAACCATATTCGCGCAGTTTATATGCGCACTAGCACTGCCATGGCGATTAGAAACGTAGCGGTTGTCGTAAATATGCGGACACAACACGCATTTGCCTAGTCGGTGATTGAAAAGTCCCAACCCGCTTTGGACTGAGTTCAGGGTAGCTGTCGTGGTAGCACCACCCGACCCAGGTCCACCACCACCACTCGTTTTGTCCCAACCGGCCCCTGCCTTAATGCGGCTGATCAGATCGTCCACATTTATCCCCACGGAATGGGAAACACACGTGCATTTCCTGGCCTTCGCACCGATTTCCAGCCACGAATCGTGCGCGAAGTTCACGGACTCGGCAACATTGAACCCGTAATTAAAGCCGGCATGGTAGCCGTACGGAAACGTGATCATGAACTCGCGTTGTCGGTGCACAATGCGGTTCACGGGAATGCCGTGGCTCTCAATAAACGCCGGGTCTGTCAAAAAAGTTTTGTGGCGCAAAAATTCTGCGCATTTCGCCGAATCGTCGGGCCATAACGCCGACATCAGCGCACCAAACTGCTCGTGGTGGCTTTGAGGGATGCTGTACCATTGTTTGGGAGCTCCGAAATGGATGTAGTTTATCGAGGGCAGGTCCACATCTTCTAAATGCCACGCAAACGTCGCTTTCCACATTCCACAGTAAAGATACGCATCGTTCACTCCCAACAATTTTTCCGGCAGCGCCGAAAGCAGCGAATCTAAATCGGCCACGTTCCATTCTTTCGTGCCTGCCTTAAACAGCGAACCGGGCAGATCGGCGCCATACATGGGTGCCCCACCATATGTGATGCCTTTCCAGTATTTCTGTTCCAAATCAGTTAGGGTCTCTTCATTAAAATCAGCATCGTCGTAATTAATAAATCCGCCACTTGGCGCCTCGTATTTCCCGAGAACTCGCTGCTTCTCGCCTCTTCGCGTGGGTGGCTGGTTGCTCAGTAAATTGCACTGCTTGAACCACTGTTTCATGGTGTACCGCTTGCGTTTCTCCACATTGTCGATACTAAACACGCCGCGGCCTCCATCCAGCGTCACCCGCTGCTCAATGGGATTGCGGATGCTTATCTGCTCGATCTGAGCCGTCGGCGTTTTGGGCAGATCGGCGAGCCATTCGGGTGGGGGGACAACTTTTACAATGCCGGAAGTCATGCCAATCGGCTCGATGTGGTTGATGAAGGCGCGGAAGTCGCGGAAATCGGCCAGGCTGGGTCGGAAGACGGGCACGCCATTTTCGTAGGTGGGCGTGAAGGACATCGCTTTTAGATGGTGTGTGGTGGTGGTTGTTGGTCGTGCGTTTTGTTTGCGTCGGGTTATTAGGGAATTCTATGTCGGGTTGGTCGAGTTTTAAGGGGCGATCCGTTTACTTCGTCGCGCCGTATTTAGCTGGGTAATTCAATTAGCCGCCGCACCCTATTGGGGTTTCTATGGGGACTTAGAAGGGAATTTGGGAGTTGGACTGGGAAAGTTATTTAGGGTGCGTAGTGAAAATTATGTAGTGGCTAATGGCTGGAGTGGCTAATGGCTGGAGTGGCTAATGGCTGTACCCTTGGTAATAGCTGAGAGGGGCAAATAGCGGGGCTGGCCCTAATGGCTGTATTCCCTGAGCCTTGCTCTTGGCTATGAAAAAAAGGCGATGGAAGACGTGAAATGCCCGATATGTAGCCTCAATCTCCAAGTTATGCCGCAGCGCAAACGCGAAGAACATTGCGATGCATGCCTTGACGGATTGGATGAAGAAATCAACTCTACAGAGAGAATTGATCTGCCTGAGACTATAAAAGATTCTGAGCCTGAAACGGTGAACGACGGATGTATAAATGAAAAAGAGGCTGTTGATCTGACTAAAGCAGAGGAAATTGAAGTGACAAAAGAAGAGATCAAGGAGGAGAGCAAGCAGGAAGACAAGCAGCAAGAGATCAATCAGGAAGTCACGAAGGTAGAAACCAAGCAGATCAAGATCGAGCCTACCCCATCAGGGCTCACAAAAACAACCAAACTGCTGAGTCCCAAACCAGAACCTTCCCAAAAAGTGTTTAAACCCGCCTCGAAAGAGTCAAGACTCAGTCCAATGGAACCCCCAGCCAAACGAACTAAAAGCATGCCGTTCTTCAAAACAATCACTCTTGCCGACCAGAAAATTGCCGTAGATGCGTTCAACTACGGCGCGATTCCCGGTGTCAACGCTTACTACCTCTCCCATTTCCATTCGGATCATTACGGCGGCCTCTCGAAAAAATGGACCCACGGCCCGATTTACTGTTCACTAAGCACGGCGCGGCTAGTTTCGCTCAAATTGGGAGTTAGTGACGCGTTTATTAAACCACTGGCCATGAACGAGGCCCAAATAATTGATGGAGTGGAGGTTGTACTGCTGGACGCTAATCACTGTCCTGGCGCCGTTGTGTTTATTTTCAATCGCCAGATTTTGCATACCGGCGATTTTCGAGCGACCAGCGACTTGGCCCGGAATTTGAAGCAGTGGACACCGAAACTAGACGCGGTTTATTTGGACACGACATATCTCGATCCCGTGCGTAAATTCCCCGACCAAGGCGATGTGGTGGCTTTATGTGCCGAATTCTGTCGAAAGTTTCAACTAAGACCACAACCGCGTAACTTCTTCTACAAATCTCCAGCCAAACGCCGGATTCTGGTGTTGGTGGGGAGTTACACTATTGGCAAAGAACGGCTCGCCCTGGCCATCGCTAGTCAATTGGGAACCACTATTTGGGCCTCAAGCTGGAAACAGCGCGTGCTCAGAGCTCTGGACTGGCCCGAGTTCAACGATTTAGTGTCCAGTGATCCCGTAAAGTCCCAAGTGCATTTAGTGGCCATGGGAGAAGTTACCAAGGCCAAACTCGAAGAGAAGTGGAAAAAAATGGGAGCACAGTTCACTCACATGCTGGCATTTGTGCCTACTGGCTGGACATGGCCCGCCTCGGCCACTACGTTCGAGGAAAGTATGATTGACAATCCTCAGAACAATTTGGCAGGATATGGCGATAAGATCAGGATCTGCCGGGTTCCATACAGCGAACACTCGAGTTATACGGAATTAGAACAGTTCTGTAAATCCGTGCACTGCCGAAAACTTATTGCCACGGTCAGTACCAAGAGGTATGATATTTTACGCAGTTGGGAGGCCAGGTAGTGGAAGGAGGACAAATTGTTATTTAAGGAGCACACTAATTATTTATTTATTGGAAAAAAAGACTCTAGCAACATATTTACAATCAATGCAAAAAGAAATGGTCCCAGACGGGATCGAACCGCCGATCTTGGCATTATTAGTGCCACGCCCTAACCAACTAGGCCATGGGACCGCTGCTTGAAAGAAGACGCCGTATATTGTATATCAACACATAGAGAAAATCGAGTAGTATGCGTCTCACTTGCTAAGCCCTGACCGCCCATTTTACAAGCAATAAAATGCATACTTCGCCGAGAAAGTTCTTAGCCAAGTTAAAATCATTTGCTTTCGCGACATTGAACCAAGTCAAGTAGAACGAGCTAGTGAGGGAGGAAGTGTTACGAGGCTTGGGACCTGATTGAGTCCATGGCAGGGCACGGAACCACCCAACCCTGCGTGACACATAAGGCGGCAACATCAAGTAATGCGGTGACTATTCGATGGTGAACTAACTACATGCTGAGCTTGCTTACTCCGTTACATTCTCTGACAAGTTCTGTGACCGGCTCTATGACAAGCTCTTTAGCAAGTTTCTCGGCTAGGACTAGGACTTGTACATATGCCATGCCACAAACAGAAAAACGAGAACAACGCCCACCCAGCCGAGCACATACAGGAAACGCAACACTTCTTCTGGTACAGTCTCCGGCTCTCTCAAGGCCTCTAGCCGCTCTTTCACCGAGGCAGGCATGTCCACAGCTGCAAAGCGTTGCTTGTACAGCTCGTCATCTATCAAGTAACGGGAAATCTCATAGCCGGACATAGTAGGCCACTTTAGCACGAGCTCTGAATCGTCATAGTGAATCAGCTCCCAGATCCTGTCCGCTGTGATCAACACCATTTTTTCAATATACTCACGCCACTCGATTTCTTCCTCCGTGAGGTTAGGGTCGGCGTGAGGTGGTTTTTCCCCCGCCTCGCCAGCTGCTCGATCTTTGTTCAAGGCGGCCCATATTTTGCTCGGTGGATCTGTTTGATGGGAACGAGATTTATTAAGCTCCTGGTTTTCGTTGGTCATTGCTAGTAGCGGTGGTAATAAGTAGCAGTGGTAATAAGTAGCAGTGGTAACAATAGTAGCAGCAATAGCAGTGGTGGTAGTGGTGGTAGCAGCAATAGCACTGATGGTAGTGCTTGCTTCCTCTATTCTTGCCTTATAATGCAGTCAACACTTTCGGGTACTTCAAAGTATTCGAAGGAGAATAGAGAAGGTAGAGAGGAAGAAAGGACGGTCAGTGGGGACGTGGCTCGGCTATATACACTCAGTCTGGCCGTACCCTGTGACACCCGAGCCTCACCCTAACCGTATAGACACTGCATGTGGATATGCATGTGAGATGTAGACTGCAGGTGAAGTGGAGACTGCATAGAGATATGCACAGGTATTGCCGCCCTGGTCAGACATACGCGAAAACCGCAGTACTTGGACGCACCATCTCGTAATAGCATCAAACAGCCTAGATGTCCTGAAGAGCTGCTGTGTATAGAGAAATACTAATGCCATTCGGGTTTAACACTAAATCAAACTCATCTCAGCAGGTATTGGCGAGTCTTTGATTAGCTATGACAGTATGTGGGTTACTTTGTAAGTCTCAGACATCAACGGTCCCATGGCCTAGTTGGTTAGGGCGTGGCACTAATAATGCCAAGATCGGCGGTTCGATCCCGTCTGGGACCATTTCCTTTTTGCCAAACTATATAATTTTTTAATTATGTTGCCGTTTGTGTATGAGCTGTACAATATATTATTCTTTTTGTCGTCAAGCTAAATCCGTTCGGTCCCCAGCATACACCCCCCATCTCAGCTTATATAAAGCTTACGGAAGATTATTTAGAGCCTTATATGAGATATTACGGGTCTTGTTTAGTAGGTCTTAATTATAAAGTGGCAACTATAATAATAATTATATCAAGTAGTATCTGTGATAGCTATGGAGATCGAAAAATGATACATGGGGTCGGGGAACATATGGTTCGTAAGGGGGGGTGCAAGGGGGTCACACGGGGGGTCACACGGGGCACATGGGGTAGGATGGGGTAGGATGGGGTAGGATGGGACCATGTGGGGTTTACATGGAAAGATCACAACGTATTTCGTTGAAATATTCTCCCCGTGATTTATCCTAGCAATTAATGTAGATAAACTTGTAATTTGTCTATCCTGAAGGCTTGTAAGGACTAGAACTCGCTAAGGCGTAACGGGGTGCTTCGGGGTCAAAAAGAGCGCATTCAGTTAGTTAACGCAGAAACAAATAAGTAAAGACACGAGTTTGGAACCATGTAAATTAATTTACGCACTGTATCTCCGTTGTATTCCGAACTCTCCCCGGTTCACCCCATTGGTACCCATATCATATCTAGTGTATGGTAAATCATAGATTAAATAAGTAAGGCGACAATATACGGTTGGTCCCATGGCCTAGTTGGTTAGGGCGTGGCACTAATAATGCCAAGATCGGCGGTTCGATCCCGTCTGGGACCATTTCTTTTTTGTAAAATTTTTTCGTCCCCCAAACTCCATTTTACCCATGCCATGCATGCATTTCCTTCCGAACCCAGCGCCGATCGTCTTTCTGAACACTTCTACCCTGCGTATTTGACAGCTGTAGATTTGACAGCTGTAGATTTGACAGCTGAAAATTTTGACAGCTGGAAAAACGTGGGCGGCTGGAAAACGAAGAGTTTCTGGCCAGCAGCGAGGTGTCACGCCTTTTTAACAGTCCTACCATTTATTCTCGCAAGGTCTTCAGGTCTCGGCACGAGCAAATTTTAAGTCACGCACTCGGCTTGGCTACAAATGACAGGGCGGACTCAATGGGCAAGGAAAATTCACCGAGATACACTGGTTTGACTAACGTCTAGTGAACCCGCGCCCTTAGCACGCCATGGCTACTGAGTACCCTGGCTCTGTTCACAATAGGTAAGGGTAGAAACAGGCATTTCTGGCCCCTGAGCCCGAAATTATATATAAAACGTGCAGCTAATTTCATAAATAAGGTCTTTCAGACCTCTAGTTTGTATTCACAAAATATAAATCGATACACAGGCCTTACATGCACTGTTGGTACTATGCATGAAGTTTGGACCCGAACGGGAGATAACAAAGCGGGATAGGGTTGCTAAATTAATCAATCAAATGTCACACAGTGCATGCAGATGAGGGGAAGATCTCGGCGATCTGGCCGTATATCCCGGACGTATACTTATACTAAGATCTAGTCAAATCAAGATTTGTTTTTTCTTTTGTCCTTAACAAACCAAACTAAACTTCAACCAAACCAACATAAATCAAAACGAACACAACAACTATACAACATGCTGAGAAAGAAGATCGACGTTGATATGAACGACCCAAATGCTCTCATCAGAGCCTACAATAGCGAGCAGGCCGAGACCAGAATCATGATGGAAGGCCGGAATGCCATCTATAACCTGGCTCATAATGGCTATGGAGCACACATGAGCAACACCTCGGCCTACCTGAACCAACTTCTGGCCATGAACAACGGATATTCAAGCGAACAGTATCTTCTTGCCAAAACCCAGTTTGTGGTTACTGGCGAGGCTCTGATGGTACAGGCTTTGGAAACAGAGATGAAGCTGATAAGAATGCGATACCCCTTGCTGTTTAAAGGCGAGGGATACAACTCAGGGCCACAAGCAATCAATGAGCTCGTAGAGGCTGCCCGGCTGGCCATGCAGCGGGCACTGGACACAGATCAAGAGTGTCTTCATCTTAGAAAGGAGACGGAAGCTCTGGAAGCTCAGCTGGCAGAGTTGGAGGCCAACCGCCAGTTCCAGGTTGGCAATGAAGACGCCGAGATGATGTTCTAACAATTCTACTTATTTCATATTATTTTTATATTGTTCACACTTACTCACATATCAATCATTCACGCTTTTAATTATTTGTGCGCAATGTACAACGAGTTGTTTATTATTGGTACACAAGTTGTTTATTGTTGATACACATTGGCAGCGAATAAGAAGCGGTCCCATGGCCTAGTTGGTTAGGGCGTGGCACTAATAATGCCAAGATCGGCGGTTCGATCCCGTCTGGGACCACTTGTTTTTGCTTTTTGCTCACCAGCGCAGCTATTCTTTTAAAGATTCTTTTTAATATTCTTTTTACTATTTTCCGTATTCGTTGGTTATTTGAATGTGCACGTCTTAGCAAGTCCGGGCAAGTGTAACTTGTGTGATATGTGAACATGTGATGGGTGATTGATTTGAAATATATACAATGAACCTAAGCATGAACCTACGCTAGTTAAAAAGCGATGATCCGCAGGTTATTACCCAGGAACCAGCCGTAGTGCGTGAGTCCCACCAAAGTGCCCAAACCAAGAAGCATGCTGATACCATGCAGTTTGCCGAACTGCTTGTTCAGAGCCTTCATGGTCTCACTGGCCGTCGGGTCTTTGTAGGTTTTGCCCTCCAGTTCCATCTGGGCCTCGCGTTTGGTCAGCACTTTGTCCGTAAGCGGAATAACAACAGCAATGTTGGCCAATGCCGTAGCAGCGGCTAGAACCAACGAGTAGCGGCTGTGCTTGAGCTTGAAGGGGCTGGTCATAATTAATGCGGTAGTCAAAACAGTCTGCATCGCGAAATAGCCAGGGAAAATGCGGTGCTGGAGCTTGCTGAACATCTCAATGGGCAGGGCCTTGTAGGCCACAATGCCGCTGTAGAAGCTTTGGTAGACGGTCGCGCCAAAAACGCCACCGAAAAGGAGCAGATGCGAGGGAAGATGCGTCATGGACCGTGGAATTATTAGCCAGTCAGTGGGTTGTTTAGAGGTGCTTTAAAGGGAGGGGGGGCTATTTCTCTCACACCCAGACAGCCGCGCTAATTATACGATAGATCAGGCTCTAGGGTCGCCCAACTATACGGTCACGTGATCAGAGAGCAAGGTGATAGTGCCTCGGCTATTAGCGCCTTGAGTGAAGAAAATAAAAAACTTGGTATAAAAAAAAGTGCAAATAAATAGAAGCAAGCACTCTACCGTTTCCGACCTTCGTCCCAACTTTTTTTTTTGCACTTGCGTGATTTAATTAATATTCCTCCCCCCCTGTTCCCTCCGATCGACCCAGAGTGCATAAACCCCAGTAGAATAAGCGAACTCCCAAAAATATTATTTGACGCTGCTTGCCGATATTAATTCATGCAGGGTACGAAAATTTCCAATCGTAAGCGCTGCGGATACCCTTTCCCAATCTTGACTCGGGTCGTTACGGCGCTTAGGAGATAAGCCAGCTAAAACCACGGAATGCAGCGAAAAAAGTCTGAGTTTGAACCAAATGGGTTTAAGAAGGGTACAAATACTAGGCAGCTCGGTTTTGGTGGGTCAAAATATTTACTACATGCCCTGGTGTGGAAGGTTAGTATGACCTCCCTGATGGACGCCCGGGACGGGGTAACGCCGCTTCCCTTTCCGGTAATACCTCAACGGTTAGGGTCCTCGCTCGAGGAATCTGCTTCCCACGCCGAACAAAAAGAAAACTCATCGAAGCAAAAAGTTCAGGTTTTCTACTCACACCTGTGAAAAACCACAGAGCCCGTCCTAGGCACACAGCACCTCTGCAACACCACTAAACAGACTTTGCTACTGATGTTTATTGTCATTGGCAGAACCCTGCGGGAATCTACGCGCTGTAACCCCTAGCCCGTACACCCTGGCTATTATTAAATAGCAGCTCTCCCCTTCCCCTTCCTTCATCATTATCTCCCTCCCACCACCACACTTCCCTCCGATGATTCAGAAGCGGTCACTGAGTCAACGTCGAGGCAAACCTGAACTGGCTGTGGCTATTCAACGCGTGCAAGAGGAAAAAGAAAAAGAGGATGGTTTTGAACAGATGGAGGATGGTTCTGAACAGATGGTAATGCTGGGGTCCCGGAGACCTCCGAACTCGAGTCCTCGTCGGTCGAGAAACGCGAACTCCCAACCAAACTCCGCAGAATACGAGTCGCTGGACGATTCGGAGATTCCTGACTATTTGGGAGCCCAAGCCAAGGCTAAACTGCGAGGCAAATGCGTGCTCACCCTACGCGAACTTATGCTGTTGACGCCAATGCCGATTGACATTGCCAGTGCCCCCGTGTTTGAAGGTGTTCCTATAACACCCTGGCGGTGGTCTTCGAGTCCTATGCGGGCCAAAATGGAACACGACATCAAAATGGAAGAAGACAAAATTAAAAAAGAGGAGGAGGAAGCCAAGTTTGAGGCAGAACACCCGATGATGCCTCCTCCCGTCCTTCTGCACCTTCTGCGGTCTCTCGAGTACAGCACGATCGATATGCTGCGACACGCGCGTCCTGAAGACAAGCCGAGACTTCCGAAAGAGGCGCTGGTCGCTGATACGGAAGGCGATGCGCTTGTGCTGCAAACTTTGCTGAACCAGTCGCCCCGAGTTCCCAACTGCGGAGCCATTTCGCGCCTGTACTGGCTGCACGCGCGCCTCAGCATGTGCATCGAGCAGTGGAAAGAGCTAGGCGAGGACTACGTCCAGCTGGGAACGCGGCTGGAGGCTACTCTGGAGAGGGTGACCCAAATGCATGAGCAGGTTAAGCAGCTGACCATTCAATGACACTGACATGATTATTAGCTATGACTAGTATTATGATTTATAAACTATTACTTACTATGACTTGTTCTATTCTGCTATCCTGGCTATGTGCTATGTGCTATGATTGGCTACGACAATGGCTGGGTAATGGCAGTATTAATTAATGGCTGGCGATGGCTGGATGATGGCTGGATAGGGCTGGGTAATTACAGATGGCTATGGCAGGGTCCTAAAGGCCTAAAGGCTGGTAATGGCATGGTCTTAATGGCTGGCTGATTTATTGTAATTAGTGGCTCTTTATCAGTGGCTCTATATTTTATTAATTTACATTTTATTACTGACTCACTGAGCCAGCTGCCTCTTCTCATTCGCTTGCTTCTCGAGCTCCTCGAATTTTGGCCGGGCCAGGCGAATATTCGCGCTCACCATATTTGCGTTCACGCCGTTTTTCGGCATCACGGCCATAGCAATGGTGTTGGCCGTGAGTGGCTCGAGGATCGCTACACAGTCGCCACTGGAGATCGTGACGGAATGGAGCTGTGTGCGGAGTTTGGACACGGACTGGCGGTACGATTTGATGATGTTTGAGATTTTTTCGAAGCGTTTGGGGTCCGCAACGAACGTAGTTGGGGTATTGGCTTGGACAGTGCCACCACTGCCATTAGTTTTGCTAATGGCTTGGGCAGAGCCATTAACTTGGGTAATGGCTAGGGCAGAGCCATTAGCTTGGGTGCCATTAGCTTGGGTGATGGCTTGCGTGGTTCCCGGGGTTCCCTGTGTAATAGCTGGATCCTCAATGGTGCCAATCGCGCCTGCCTCGGCATGAGCCACTAATAAAAACGTGATCTTCTCGAACAGCATGATTTCCTGTGTTTGGGTAGTTTGTGCGAAATTCTCGAGCTCGGCCTGCAGCGAGCCCATATTGGACATCAGCGAGCCCACAATGGCCGACCACGCCTTGTACAAACTCTCGTCCCAAATGCTTGTGGCAAAGCCCGTCAGCTTGAAATGGTATTCTTCGGCATGGGCATGCAATGTTTTCATGGTGGCGTTAAACACTTGTTCTCTTCGGTCCAGCCTTACTAAATCCATTTTATGCAGCAGCACAAATACTTTAGCGCCGGGAGAAAATTCCTGGAGGTTGTCTAAACAGCGTTTGAATGTTTCCATGTCTTTCGGGACTTCTTTGCTCCCAATGTCAAAAACAAAAATGAGGACTTCGACCATCTTAAAAATGTGGTCGCGTTGGGTCGTCAAATAATTTTCAATGAACGAGTTCTGGCCACCACAGTCCCACAGGTTTAAAGTGACGTTGCCAAGGAATCGCAGTTGGGAGTGTTCCACATCGATCGTGGCCCCAAGACGGTGCGTATCAAAGGCCGTGTAGTTTGAGAAGATGATACTGCGCATAGACGATTTTCCGGAGCCGCTGCGGCCGATTAGCAGCAGCTTTTTGCGGTTAGGTGCCATGTGGAGTGATGCGGGGTGTAGAGGCAGAAGGAGCGCGAGGCGCGTGGATCGGTTGGTGCTGGCGGGGTTTAGAGGTGGTGGCAGCGGATTCGGAGTTTATGGAGCAACTAAAGCGAGTTTAAGGGGGCGTTTCGGGGAGACGCCGGCTCGTTGGCGCCTGATTAGATAGCGAGGTGATCAGGGTTGCGATGGAGATAACGTAACCAACACCAGCGTAATAGATAGCACAAGTAATAGATAGTACAAGTAAGACTAAGAGTTAGTGAAACAATTGAAGATGAGTGAAATTATTTTTCAGTCAAATATTTTTTAATTGAAGTAAACTAACGAAGTAAACGAGCGAAGTAAGAGTGAATTAAAGAGTTGCAAACTAGGTAGTAGCTTGGGACCCATCAGGCAGATCAGAGTCGCTTAGAACAACCAGACTCCCATCCGAGTCGCTAGTAACCTCGAAATCAGTCAACGTCAGCTCGGTCAAGGCCCCCAGTACGGAAGCTTCATTAGTAAGAGGCTCCTCAGCGGGAAGTGTCACACAAATGTCAAACTGGATGTCTGCGCCTGACCGGACTTCAACGTCTGAATGGACTTCAACGTCTGACTTAACTGGCTCAGCCTGCTGCTCAGCGTCTTCAGTGGCTTTCTCAGCCTGCTCAGTATCCGACTGACTAGCCAGCTTTACCCAGTCACTATCGGTGCTCTCTGCCTCACTCAACTCGCTGTCACTTTCCATACCCAGCAAACGATTACGTTCGTTCTGAACAAACAGCTCGCGCATTTTCATTCCCAACGCCTTGTAGTTCCAGCCATCATTGACTAGGGCATTAGTAGCGGTTACCATGGGCCCAAACTTAATGGGTGACACGTCACACTTGAGCTCCATGCACTGCCGGATTTTGAAATCACGCAGCGTGAGGTACAAAACATTGGTGAATTTAGCACCCGTGATGCCCATGAACAACGCAGGCTCGCCCTTGGTCCCAATAACTTTGTCAAAAGCGTCGTGAGATGTTTGTTCCTCAGGCCCAGAAATTTTGGGCTTGCGAATAGTGTTGTGGACCCAAATGGATTCACCAAATGGCAGTGTTTTGGTAAGGAAACGGCGTTGGTTGTCTAGTGCAGCCTCTCTGTCTTTTCGACCGTAAACTTCCACGTACCGCGAAATGGAGGCTTTCAAGTTTAATTGGGAGTCACGGTACAAGGAATTTTGAATAGCAATGGCATGACCCCAAACGCGGCGCCAAAGTAGCGGAGCTTGTACATTCTGCTGGAGCAGCCGTACAGTTGAGCGCAAACGGATGTAGGCTTCCTTAAACTCTGGCAGAAAAAACGACTCAACGTGGGTTCTGCAGCCTGGACGACGCCGTGCAGCGATAACTCCGCCGTAAAACAAAATCAAGCGACCTGAGTCACCGTATACATGGGCTTTTCCCAACGGATGACCTTGGCTTCGGAGCTGCTTCATAAATCTAACAAGAGTCGTTTGCAGATTTTTTTTCATACGCAGCATCCACATGTAGCCAGTGCAATTATCCACAACGAGCACAAACTGTTTGGTTCGCTTTTGAAGCTGTTTGTAGTCGAATTGAGGTACGAATTTAGCACCGTCCCAGTAGACGGGACTGCAAATTGAAGCAGTGAGAGATTTTTGAACAGACCCTGTCAAATAACGACGGGGGGACGCAATCAGTAAACTGTTAAGTAGCTCGGCTTCTTTTTGCGAGGGGTACGCCAGTTTAGTCGACCATTCGTTCACTTCTTTCTCCTTCTCATAGGGCACACTCAACGTACTCAATTGGCTTTTAAGTGCTTCAAAAGTGTCAGGAGAACGCAGCCAGTCCTCATCTTGAAGGTTTGGTGGCAGCTCAGAACGAGTAAGTAGAGACATGAGGAACCTCGTTGTATTGGACGCCTTATATCTCCTGACTTACGTGATGTGAGACAGTCCTCCTATCTATATGCATAGATCAGATCTGATTGGTCGCTCCACCGATCTAACCACGCTGGGAGGTCAGGCAGCGGGTTAGTAGGCAGGCCAGTAGGCAGGCAGGCAAGAAGGCCAGCAGAACTATTTATTTAATAACGCTCTGATAATTAGTGATACACTGCACTAACAGCATCTACTAGGAGTTGTTCTAGGCCTACATCTGGCCAATCAGACATGACCTCATTTGGTGAGAAATAGAATAGATCATGATCAGAACCGAACACAGCTCACATGGTCTATGCATTGGGACATGCATTGGGACATGAAGTGAGACATGTGTGAGACAAGGGATCATAGATCGCGATTCAATAGAGTTACTGACTATACTTATCAAAAGTGGCTTAATTGGCAAATAGCGCCATGTCGAGTTAAGACTACAGAAGTGTTTCACATTGAAGTGGATCGTGAATCGTAGTGGATGTGGATCGTGGATGTGGATCGTGGATGTGGATCGTGGATCGTGGATCCTGAATCATAGTGGATGCAATACTATATGGCTAGACACTACTGCTAGACACTACTGCTAGATCAACCAGCGCCCCACGGACTTCCGCCAACTTTCTACTCCTTCGCCCCTCCTAGCCCCCACCAAGTCCCAGCGGCCCTTGCCTCTAACCCACCCAGTCCCAACCAAGACCACCCGTGGTCGCCCTAAACTGCGCTGACGGGCCGCTCAGGACCGATCCGCTCAGCGTCCCTACCCCCCCCGCCTTAAGCACCCTAACAAACTCAACGCGACCTTACGCGACACAAATGATCTGGCCATCAGACGTGGCCACGCTGATCCAGTACAAGTACTTCCGCCCCCAGCTGTACCGCCGCGGCGTCGAGTCGCGCGACGTCCAGCGGTGCTGGGAGCTGCTCAAGCACACGTCGCGCTCGTTTGCGGCCGTTATTGAGGAGCTGCATCCCGAGCTGCGCAACCCCATGATGATTTTCTACCTGGTTCTGCGAGCTCTCGACACGATCGAAGACGACACGAGTTTAGATCCCTCTACGAAGATCCCGTTGCTCGCAGAGTTCCGCCAGGTGGCGCTGACCAGCAAAACATGGACGTTCCACGGAAGTTCGCCTACTGAGAAAGATAAGGTCGTTCTCGAAGAGTTCGACGTGATTCTACGCGTTTATCACGACCTCCCCAATGCTTACCAAGACGTCATTGCGGATATCACGGCGAAAATGGGCCAGGGAATGGCCAAATACAGCGGAGTGGACTCGCCCATCAATCGCCTCGGACTGCCGACCATTGCTGACTACGACTTGTACTGCCACTATGTGGCCGGCATTGTTGGTGAGGGGATCTCGCGAATGGCCCGCATTGCGGAATTCGCCGGTCCGGAAGTTACGGCCAACCCCCAACTTTACGAAAGTATGGGCCAGTTCCTCCAAAAGACCAACATCATCCGCGACTACCGCGAGGATCTCGACGACGGCCGGTCGTTCTGGCCCCAGGAAGTGTGGAAACGGTATGTCGGGGATCTGGGCGATTTTGTGACCGATCCAGTGAAAGGCCAGGAATGCGTGAGTCAGCTGCTTCTGCTCTCGCTCCAACTCGTGCCGGACTGCCTGGCCTACCTGTCGAACGTCACCGAGCCTTCGCTGTTCCGCTTCTGTGCGATTCCTCAGGTCATGAGTATTGCCACTCTCGAACTAGTTTACCGCAACCCCAGCGTGTTTAAACAGAACGTAAAGATCAGTAAACCGTTAGCATGCCGCCTGATCCTGGCTGCGACGGATATGGCGCCGGTTTATGGCATTTTCCGCGACTTTGTGACGCGCATCCACTCCCGGAACACCGTGAAAGACCCGAACTTTTTTGCGATCGAACAGCAGTGCGCGAAGATCTTGCAGTACATTGATTCACACGACCAGAACGGTTTGGCTGCCCACAGCCGTAAAGAATTGTACAAACCTCCACCTTTCAAGTTTTTGTTCTGGAGTTTGTCGGCTGATGAGTTGGAAGGCGCGAAAATCATGGCCGTGGCCGGTCTGCTGGGACTGGGCATGATGGTGCTGATGATGGGGTTGTCCGTGGTGCTGGGCGCTGAGTACCCGAATCCTTGGAAGGTCGCGAAGAAGTACTGGGAGGTTAATTTTAGCTAGATATATATACAGTAACATACAGTGAACAATCGAACATATGCAGGACCAGGAGGCATGAGGAGTGAAGTGACTCCACAGTGTACATATATAGCTGTGACCAGTAATCCAATAATGTCATATAGCACACTGTAGCTAGCAACCCATGCTCAGCAAAATCATGCATTCCGCTATCTATCACTACACTAGCTATTTACTCTCTTAGAACGCAACAAATCCGCTACTAAATAAAGCGACCCGGCCACCACCGTCAGCTTCTCGTCCTCAAACACTTCGTGCGGCTTGAGTTCGCCCTTAACATCTCCTCCCACTTGTCTGGCCAGCTCAGCTACCACACTCGGATCTTCGGCCTTTATCCACGGCATACCGTCTACATCCGCAAACTTCGCTGTCCATACCTCGTCGCCTGGTCTCACGAGTTCCTGTAAAATGGGAAGAGGCGGTTTAGAGAACCCCAGAACCCACCGAACAGCACACCTTTGAGAACCCACATGCGAGTCCACAAACCTGCGCAGTTCAGACGCTGCGGCCGGATTATGTGCCCCATCTACTAATAATTTAGGCCCTAACCATTCTAATCGCCCGGGCCACCGCGCTTCTGCGATGCCTTGGTCTATGGTGTTGGGAGAAATTGAGGGGAAGGCCTGGTGGATTATTTCGGAAGCTACGGCCTGATTGGCCAGCCAGAACGGGCTACGTGGCTCCACAACCACCAAGGGACTGCCTGATTGTTCACAAAAGTCGCTAACGGCTGCCACCACTGCGGGCGTATTGCTTCCATCTAAAACAAGTGGCACGCCTTCTTTAGCTATCCCTGCTTTATGCCTCGCTATTCCCACAATATCCGACCCTAAAAAACCTTCATGGTCAACGCCTACGCGCGTAATTGCGGAGCATAGGACGTTGGGAGGGTCTAAAACATTGGTGGCGTCTTCTAAACCACCTAAACCCACTTCAATGACCGCACAGTCTACTTTGGCTTCCCTAAACATTTGGAAAGCCGCGGCCGTCTCAGTTTCGAACGGTGTGGCCGAAATTCCGTGTCTAGACGCCACGTCTCGTAGTTTAGATGTGGTTTCCTGGTGGTGCTCGAAACTTATGGGGTGTTGGTTGATGTTGAACGCATCATGGGGGTAAAGCAGGTGAGGGCTCGTGAATTTGGCAGTGGTGAGGCCACTCCGTTGCAGAATCGACTCGACGTAGGTGCATACTGAGCCTTTTCCATTGGTTCCGGCCACGTGGATAGTTTTGAGGTGGTGGTGGGGGTTGCCTAGGTGATGGAGGAGGGATCGGATTCGATTGAGGCCGAGGTTGATCATCGAACCAGTTAGCAGTTAGCGAACCAGTTAGCAGTTAGCGAACCAGTTAGCAGTTAGCGAAGCGCTGCTAACTGCGAGGTAACACCAAAAGAAGAGCAACCACTAACCTGACCAGCTAGCCACTCGAAGATATCACACCCAATTGACAAGTGATAGACAGATCGGCCACTACCAAGCCACTTAGCGACTACTACCAAAATAACAAGCGAGTATTCAGCGACCTGCGAGTATTTAGCAAGTATGTAGCGAGCTGCGTGAACTGGTGAAAATGGTGATAGCTGGGCCTGGGTAGCTGGGCCTGGGTAGCAGGACTAAGGAGTTGGGACTTCTGAGTGGTATGTGCCGCCCCTTACCTCCCGCCCTACACCTCAGACCACACCCACCTTCCAGTGCTCTTTCTCAGCCCTATTGTTGTTCTTCCGCTGGCGCCTCCATAACACTTAGCGGGCATTTAGCGGCACCTAGAAACCCCAAAGCCCCCTCAAAATGATGTCCCGCAAGCAGATCACGAATCTGTTCCGCGGCACGAGCGCCCGCGGCGAGACCAGCGAGCTGCGGGCCGGCCTCGTCTCGCAGTTCGCAATCGAGCGCAAAGACGCGATCGAGCGCACGATCCACGCCATGACGCTGGGAAAAGACGTCAGCGGTCTTTTCCCGGATATCCTAAAAAACCTCGCGACCCACGATCTCGACCAGAAGAAGCTGGTGTACCTCTACCTCATGAACTACGCGAAAACACACCCGGAGCTCGTGATTCTGGCCGTGAACACGTTCGTGCAAGATTCCGAGGACCCGAACCCATTAGTGCGCGCTCTAGCGATTCGCACGATGAGTTGTATACGTGTCGATAAGATGGTCGACTTCTTGCCCCTGCCCCTGGAAAAAACACTCAGCGACGAGAACCCGTACGTTCGTAAAACGGCCGCGATTGCCGTGGCTAAACTGTTCGATTTAGACCCCGAGATGGCGTTGGAACGCGGCTTGCTCCCGAAACTCCAGGCGTTGCTCGATGACTCGAATCCGATGGTTATTGCCAATGCCGTAAACGCTTTAGAAGAAATCCAGAAACGGTTCCCGGCGACCAACGCTTTTGAAGTAACACCGGAAATGCTCGAAAAACTGCTGGGTGCGCTCAACGAGTGCACGGAATGGGGCCGCCTCACAATCTTAACGGCCTTCAGCGAGTACAACACCTCGAGTGAAACCGAGGCCGATCATATCTGTGAACGCGTGGTTCCGCAGTTCCAGCATGCGAACCCTGCGGTGGTGTTGATGGCTATCCGTGCGGTGCTTGCCCATCTCCACCTGCTCCCAACCGAACGTCAACACGAGCTCCAGAAAAAACTGAGCTCACCCCTCGTAACTCTGCTGGCCACACCTCCCGAACTGCAATACGTGGCCCTTCGCAATATGCGCATCATTTTGCAGAAGTACCCGGGGTTATTGCGACGCGACGTCAAAGTATTTTACTGTAAATACAAAGACCCGCTTTACCTCAAACTCGAAAAAATCGAGGTGCTCATGCATTTAGTCAGCGCCAAGAACGCCAGCGCCATTGTGGCCGAACTCAAAGAGTACGCGACTGAAGTGGATGTGGTGTTTGTCCGGCGTGCTGTTAAGGCGTTGGGACAAGTGGCCGTCACCGTAGAAAGCAGTGCGGAGTTGGTGGTGGATACCCTCCTTGATTTTTTGGACCACCGTGTGCCTTATGTAACCCAGGAGGTCGCAATTGTGCTCGCCGAAATCTTGCGGAAGTACCGCACATTTGAAGACGCCATTCCACGCCTTTGCGATTCTATTGAGGAGTTCGAGGAAAGCGAGGCCAGGGCAGCGGTTGTGTGGATTCTGGGTGAGTACGCCGAAAATATTCCTCCCGTTCGCAGTTTAATTGCGCCGTTCGTCAAAACTTTTTTGGAAGAAAGCACGGCCGTCCAGCTGCAACTACTTACGGCTACGACTAAATTGTACATCAAACGCCCGGAAGACGCGAAAGACCTCATCAAAGATTTGTTCGAGACGGCGACCCAAAAAAGCGATAATGCAGATGTTCGCGATCGCGCCTACATTTACTGGCGTCTGCTAAGCACCGAAGACTTGGCTAAAAAGGTCGTGCTAGCGGCCCGGCCACCGGTGTCTGGAACCCTAAAACTCCTCCCTGATCAACTCCTCGCGGAACTCTTGCCCCAGCTCTCTACCCTAGCCTCGGTCTATCACCAATCACCGGCCGCCGTGGATGGGGAGGGGAAATACGCCACTGACCGCGTGAGACAGAAGGCTTTGGACGAGCAGCGGCAGCTGGCGCGTGAAGAAGGAATTCTCAATGCTGAGAACTTGCTGGATCTCGATGACGGCGAGGAAAAGAGCGAGAACGTGCTGAGCGATATATT
Source organism: Starmerella ratchasimensis (assembly GCA_030562965.1). NCBI lineage: Eukaryota > Fungi > Ascomycota > Dipodascomycetes > Dipodascales > Trichomonascaceae > Starmerella > Starmerella ratchasimensis. The sequence goes on from JAKUAQ010000020.1 coordinate 99,689, forward strand.
CACGTCGAACGCCTCGTCGAATATCTCGTCGGCCGCTACCCAGGATATTCTGTCGCTGTTTGCGCCTCAATCGAAAGCTGCGGCGAGCTCAGCCAACACGGCCAATGGCAGCAGCGAGTTGGGTGGCCTGGGTGGCCTGGGTGGTCTAGGGGAAGCGTCCGAACCTGCTCAGAAACCCTCAAATGATGATCTGTTGGGACTTTTTTAACCGGAGATGTATTTGTGTTCCTCAACATATTGACTCGGATCATTGCTCTTACGTTTTATTATATGCTATAACAAGTGACCTGAAAATGTAAATTAGAATACCAGTGCATTCGCTCCAAGCGCTTAAATGACCCTCGACTCTGAGTGGACACTACCCTCTTTGTAGAGCACACCCCAGCTGGCCCCCGGTTGGTGCACGTTAACCCCGCTGACTTGCGTAAGCTTCACACAATCGGGGCCAATCAGGGAAAAAAACTGCATGCAGAGGGTTGGTGGCACTTAGATGGATGGAGCGCAGGTTTTTCCACATAACACCGAGAAAAAGGCTATTCAACATCAATTTCTTGACCTTGTGCAAAAAGCAATAGAGGTCAATTGTATGTGAGCTGAAGCACGTAGGTCCATTTCAATCCCTCAGCGCATGGCTCAGTCGCGCGAAACAAATAACTTATCTCGCCCCAGCCCCGATGAATATATGCAAGGGCAAATCAATACACCACTCAAAAGTACGAGGGTTCGGGGCAAAAGATCATGTGCCAATGGCGTGATGAAACAGGATCGACGTCTTGATAGATGCCTGAGTCCAAAGTGAACACATTCAGCGGTAACTAACGCATGGCATCCACTAGAAAATGACTGAAGGCAAGGCTATGATACCAACCAAATGCTTTGCCCGGCTCACATCTCATGATTCAGGCACAACGATGAGCGCATTTGACGAGGTAATTAGATCGGCCCGTATTTTTTCAGGTCAAGGGTGATGTCTCTCCATCAAAAAAGTTATTTTTTGGAAAGGAGGGAAGTCAGTAATTGAATAGCTAAGATCGCAGAGACCAAAGCTGTCACATATTGGTTGCATACAGGCTTGTCGTCATTAAGTGAGGCCCGCGAGTTCTGCGGCTTTAATTGAGCATCAATACTGGCGAGTAAGTCATAGTACCCCGACCCTTTATCAATCTCATCAGAAACCTCGCCCTCTAAGACACCTGCATAAATCCCAGGGTATGCAGCGGGGTAAGAAAATTCTGCTATCATGATGATCACTTTATAATCAGCCGCCGTCCCTCATCAACTCTCATTCCTAATCACCGCCTAAGATGGTGAGCACTTCTATCTCTCCTGTGAGCTCGCTTGAGAAACAGCCCTATTCGCATGAGAGCCTTAAGGCACCTCATAACCTCACAGGCACGGTTAAAGAAGAACCGCACCATGTGGGTGAAGATGTTCGGGGCATCAAGTCGGCCGGTGTGGCGCGCATGGAAGAAATGTATAAAGTCTCGAACCTTCTTGAGCGCATTATTCTCTTCTTCGGTGTGTTCTTGGTAGGCTACGTCTATGGCCTGGGAGGAACCGTGCACTACACGATGATCACTACGGCCGCGAGTTCTTTCAACAACAACGCTTTGCAATCGTCCGTAAACACCATTTCCGCCGTGGTAGCGGCCGCGGCGCTGCCTACGGGTGCCAAACTTTCCGACGTGTTTGGACGCACTGAACTAATTTTGGTGGGTGTTTTCTTTTACGTCCTTGGTAATATCGTGTGTGCCGCGGCTCCTAACATGGGCTCGCTGAGTGGTGGCCAAGTGCTGTATACCATTGGGTACACCGTGCTCCAGATTATGCTGGAGTTGCTAGTGGCCGACTTCACGTCGATCCGGTCGCGCGTTTTCTTCAGCTATTTGCCCGCCCTGCCCTTCATTATTAACACATGGATCAGTGGCAACGTGAATTCGGCCATTGTAGGCAACCAGTACCAGAAATTGTGGATGTGGCGCTGGGGGTTCGGGATGTGGTGCATCATCATGCCTGTCATGTGTTTGCCCCTGGTCGGAACTTTGTTGTGGTTGCAGTACAAAGCACACAAACGCGGGCTACTCAAGAACCACCCCACGGTGTTTCAGCAGCGCCAGTCCTGGAAAGTGTTTTTGAACGACCTGTTCTGGCTCCTCGATGTCCCCGGTATTATTTTGGTGGTCGGCGTGTTTATCCTCATTCTGTACCCCCTTACCCTGGCTGGTGGTGTAGAAGAGCAGTGGAAGCAGGCCAAAATTATTGCCCCACTGGTCGTCGGGTTCTGCCTTATCCCGTTTATGGTAGTTTACGAATTATGGGCGCCACATCCGATGATTCCGTTCCGAAAAATGGGCCACCGCTATATCTTGGCTCCTTTGGGTATCGCATTGATGCTGGATTTCGTGTGGTACATGCAGGGCGACTATCTGTACACAATGCTGATTGTGACATTCAACTTCAGCGTTACTGCGGCTACGCGCGTTTCCTCGCTCTACTCGTTCTGCAGCGTGTTGTCCGGTGCGATCACCGGTATTGTGATTTACTTCACGCGCCGCATCAAGATCTACATCATCGTGGGAGTGTGTCTGTTCATGGTAGCGTTCGGTTTGCTTATTCGGTACCGAGGCGGCCATAGCGACCGGTCCGGCGTGATTGGTGCCGAAGTGGTGCTGGGAATCGCCGGGGGCATGTTCCCGTACCCTGCCCAGGCGGTGATCCAGGCGTTTGTGAAGCACGAGAATTTGGGCGTGATGACCGGGTTGTACCTATCACTGTACAACATTGGCTCGGCGCTCGGCGCGGCCGTGTCTGGTGCGGTATATACCCAGGTGCTGCCCAAGCAGCTGAAAAAGGATATTCCGTCAACCAATGCCACGCTGTGGACGGCCGCTTATGGCAACCCGTACACTTTCATTGCCGAGTACCCGATGGGAACGCCAGTGAGGGAAGGCATGGTCAAGGCCTACAAACATGTGCAGCGGCTGATGTGCATTGTAGGTATTTGTTTGATTGTGCTGCTACTTACTTTCGCGCTGCTGCTGCCTAACCCCATTCTGGTCGACCAGCGGTCAGTGGTGGAGGAAGATGAGGACGTGTCGGAAGCGGATAATGGCTGGGTAGGGAAACTGATGAACGCGATGTCTATGCCGCCCAAAAAGCGCGTGCGCGACCAGAACCAGTCGAAGTGGCAGCGGTTCGTGGATGAGATGTGGTAACGATTTATGACTATATATTAATGCTTATTATTATTGTTAGTGCAGTCTAAGCTGCAAGTGTAGGATTTCGTAAAAAACTACGGGGTGCTTCGGGCTGATACTAGTCGGGTCGTCTACTCGTGCCTCTAAGACGGTGCCTTTGATCGCGAGCTGCTTCGACACTTCGTAGGCACTTCGTAGGCACTGCATGCCTACTCAGATGCCTCCTCATCCTCCTCAGGCACCCATACATGCACCTTCCCCGAGGCATTCCCTCCACACAACCAGTTCTCGGTTGGATGGAACTGCGCCACGGCCGGTACAGCCGTCATATCCTCAGCCCCAAACTGCGCGAGAGGCTCACCATCAGCCCCAAACACATCCGCAAAGCGCTGCATATTCCCAATCACGAACTTTTCCTTGTCATCGCCCGGCCGGGCCTGCCACCTTGCTTTAAGAATCGATACCCACCTCCCTGTTTGACAATTATGATTGAGTTTCACAGAAGGCACCAGCTCTTCTTCAGAGTACGTTGGGACTTTGCTCAAATCAAATATGTTGATGGTGTTGTCATAGCCATTACACACTATTTGGCCCTTCCGGTTCCAGGAACTCGCGCTTATACTCAAGCGGCTCGTGTATGTCCCACATAAATACGCATCGCTGTCCTTTGGCGCGGCTTTACGCAGGTCCCATACTTTAAGCGTGCGATCTAGTGACGCCGTGGCTACTAAATGGGGCTTGGCAGGGTGAAGACTGAACCCGCCGATTTTCTTCTCACTAAGCACCAAACTCGTGGCCTTCTTGGTGCGCAAATCGTGACGTATAAACTCACCATTGAGTCTGCTGAAAAATAAGGTGTGGGCGTCCACGGCTAAATCAGTAACGCCACTTTCACTGAACGCCGACTCTACTGAAGCCTGGGCCTTTAAATCGAGACATCGCACGCTGCCGTCCTGCGAGGCCGTATATACGTGTTCGGGCTGCTCAAAGGGTGCGACAATCGCGCTGATGTTACGTGTGTGGAACCGGAAACTCGTTAAATCGTCCGTTCCCGCATTCCATACGCCGAAACCGCCGACCTTATCACCGGCCAAAACTAGACGTTGTTGAGACGGGTGGAACACTAAACTCGTCACACGTTCGGGAACAACCTTCTGGAACACGCTGCGGTACGTGGTTTCGCCCAGAACGCCGCGACTGCCTTGGAACGCAGACCCTCGAAAAACGTCCCAATCCCCGCCTTCCAGCACATCGCGTAAATCCCCACGTACTGGTCCTTTCTCCTCCGGTTTTTCCGGTATTTCACTTTTCACTTCACTACTTTCTTCACCCAAACCGTGTTTCCTTAATCTTCTAACGCGTTTCGGGACTTCTGGCACATCGAATCGCCGACGTTTCGCTGGTTTCGCGGGTTGGGCGGCTGGCTGCTCGCCTTGGACTTTAACGGCGGCTTCTTTGAGCTGGAATTCTCTTATAAGTTTTTGGTTGCGCTCAATATTGAGCCTCCTTTGTTTCTCGAGCTCACTGACCATTTAATCAATTTATGTGGGGGACGCGTTCGGGGCAGGGAACTAAAATAATTATCACATTAAAAAGAATTCACCTCTATAGCAGATGATTTCGTCATTGCTGAAGAAATTCGAAGGCCAGCCTAAGGAAACCGGCCAATTGGCCGGCCAATCGGACGAAGATTGTTTCGCATGCACGGCCACATCAGCGGTTCTGTTGCTGGGACTGGGTGGAGCGTTTTCATCAGGAATGGTGTTCAGAACCCAGGACTTGGTCAGACTTTCGCCGACCTACGTGCGATCGGTAAGAGGTTTGGGCGTAGCGTTGATTCCGTTGGGGATGTGGCGTGCATGGGAGGCGTGGAGTATGCGCTAAGCAGCTCTAGCGAGCAGCTCAAGCGGAGCGTAGCGAAGCGTTGAGCTACGTCTAATATTCCAGAACACCACACATCCCAGAATACCACAGCACCACACATCACGCCTAAGTACGAGAAGTACGAAAATTCGACAAACCCTGTACAGTAACACAACAAAGACCTCCGATCCACAGCAGATCGAGCAGATCACCAAATCAAATCATATTATTATTCTATTTACACAATACTTAGACTCTATTTCAGTACTAACTAGCGTACACCCGAACACTAAGAGGAGGGTACTCAAGGGAGGTCTCAGATGCGCTAAGGGCGGTCCTTGAGGTTTCAATTAATTAATTAATTAAGGTCTCACTCCCAGGCGGGTCGGCCCCCGTTGGGAGAGAGGTCCAGGGCGCAGGGTAAACAGGGCTATCTCCGGCCAGTCTTAGGCGGGAGAGGTAAGAGAGCCATCCGATATAGGGTAGGTTCCCCAGATCATCACCACTTTTGTCACTTGCACCACTTAGTACTACCTATCACCTCTGCACGCTGAACACATGGCATCCGTCGACGACGTGACCTCCCAACTCAGCGCTGCGTCGCTCGGGACCTCTAAAAATCCCAAATCACAGGACAAATTCCCCAACAAGTCCCAGAACAAGTACCAGGACAAGACCAAGTCCCCGGACAAGTCCAAGTCCCCGGACAAGTCTCAGGTCAAGTCCAAGCCCCTCAGCGACTTCAAACAAGCCCACCTTCCTCCCAAAGACGTTCGCGAGAAAACGGAAGATGTGACGGCCACAGAAGGCCAGCTGTTCGAGGACATGGCGCTTAGTCGTGAGTTGCTGATGGGAATATTCGAGGCTGGGTTTGAAGCGCCCAGTCCCATCCAAGAGCAGGTGATCCCTGCTGCCTTAGAAGGCCGAGATATTGTGGCCCGTGCGAAAAACGGGACCGGAAAAACGGCAGCGTTCACGATTCCACTGCTGCAACGTGTCCAGAAACACGTGGACGCTATCCAGGCCGTCGTGATTCTTCCTACCCGTGAACTGGCTCTGCAAACGAGTGAAGTTGTGCGAACGTTGGGAAAACACCTGGGCTTAAACGTCATGATCACGACGGGTGGCACTTTGCTACGAGACGACGTGATGCGGCTGAATGAAACGGTCCACGTGTTAGTAGCTACACCGGGACGATTACTCGATCTGGCTAGACGCGGCGTGGCCGATTTGAGCAAAGCGCGGTTCCTGGCCGTAGACGAGGCCGACAAACTGTTGAGTGGCGAGTTTGCGCAAGTCACGACTGATTTGGTTAGGCTGATGCGTCGACCGCAAACGGTTTTGCTGAGTGCGACGTTCCCCGTGGGAGTCAAGCAGTTCATGGACACGTACCTGCGCAAACCGCATATGGTCAACTTGATGGAGGAACTGACGCTACGTGGCGTTACGCAGTACTACGCGTTTGTGCACGAGTCGCAGAAACTCAGCTGCCTCAACACGCTTTTCAGTGAACTGCAGATCAACCAATCAATTATTTTCTGCAACTCAGGCAGCCGGGTTGAGCTGCTGGCGAAAAAAATCACGGAACTCGGCTATTCGTGTTATTATTCGCACGCCCGCATGCCTCAAGCCGAACGCAACAAAGTTTTCCATGAACTGCGCAAGGGAGGCACGCGCAATTTAGTGTGCACGGATTTGATGACACGTGGCATTGATATTCAGGCCGTCAATGTTGTGGTGAACTTCGATTTCCCGAAGAACGCCGAGACTTATCTCCATCGTATTGGTCGTTCCGGGCGGTTCGGACACCGCGGGCTAGCGATCAATTTGATCAGTCCGGATGACCGTTTCAATTTGTTTAGAATCGAGCAGGAACTGGGCACGGAAATCAACCCGATTCCGCAGCAAATCGACACGAAGTTGTATGCGGACGGTGAGCCCTCGTTCCAGAAGAAAATGCAGGCTAGGGCGAACGCGAAGGTGGAGATTGATAACGGTGAGAAGAAAGAGGAAAGCAAGCCGCCTGGGCTGCGCGCTAAGACTGAGAAGACCGAGAAGTCTGAGAAGCCTCAGGCTACTCAGGCACCTCAAGCTCAGGCACCTCAACAGCCTCAGCAGACTAAACCTGCTCAGCCTCAGCCTCAGCCTCAGCAGGCCCAGCAGGCCCAGCAGCCCAAGCAGGCACCTCAGGTTCCTCCCCAGCAGCCTCAGAAAGGTCCTCAAGTTCCTCAGCCTCAGCAAGCACCTCAGGTTCCTCAAACCCAGCAGCAGCAGCCTCAGCAGCAGCCTCAGCAGCCTCAGCAGCCTCAGGTTCAACAGGGCCAACCCCAACAGGGCCAACAGCAACAACAACAACCCCAGCAGATTCCGTATCCTTATCCTTATGGACCTCAGATGGGCCAGCCGGGACAAATGCCACCTGGACAGATGCCACCGAGACAGATGCCACCTGGCATGTCGGGAATGCCTGGAATGCCTGGCATGCCTGGAATGCCTGGCCAACCTCAAATGGCTCAACCCGGCCAACCCGGCCAGCCTGGACAGCCTGGCCAACCTCAACCCGGCCAACCTCAACCGGGCCAACTTCAACCTGGCCAACCGGGCCAGCCTGGAATGTACACGCCCCAGCAAATGTACCAGTACCAGCTCTACATGCAGCAGTACTACCAGAACATGCAGGAGAACCTCACTCCGCAGCAGTTGGCGTATGCCCAGGCTGCCCAGGCCCAGATGCAGGGCTACTACCCGCCGATGTACTACAATTACCAGCCTCCCAAGTAGTGTAGCTCATTAGTGCGCAGCATTGATGAGCGTTAGTTGAGCAGTAGTTCATACTACTCAATGCAGTAGTTCGTAATACTGCAGTACTAATGGCATTAGCCCTCTACTCAACTGTTCTACAAACACTTCGTGACCTTATGATCATAGCACAATTTAGTTAGCTATTTAGCTATGTAGCTCGTAATCGTTGTTTGTTTGGGTTCTTTGCAGTGTACCTCCCAGTCCTTGTAGTTCTCCTTACTCTGTAAAACCACACAGTCCCAATGCTTATCCCTGTGTATCCCTGCTGTTCTCCCAGTGCCCCCAGTGCTCCCAATGTGATCTCAATGTGATCTCAATGTGGTCTCAATGTGATCTCCTCTGCTCAATGCTATTCTTATGTCCCGGCCAACTAAGTTAGTATTATGCTTGCGCATAGCTTAGCTTGTGGCACGCAACTCAATCGATCGCACTCAGGGTGATGCCACCATAATAAGACAATTTGGTACACCAATCACTTATTTCCTTACTACTTGGTGATTTTTTGCGCCACATGGCCACATGGGGCCACTTCCCGGCTAAGCCAATCTGCTGCGAGATTATTCAGTGCATGCCCTGCTCTGCCCTGACACGCGGGCACGCTTTTCCCCCGTCTTCCTAAGGCTGGTACCACGCTGTCCCTACGGCAGCTCCAAGGCTAGTCCCAATGCAGAACCCTTGCCGGCCATGAAAAACTGGGTGCCTTACTTAATAAAAAATTTTTCACGCATTAATTTAAATACCCTTCCTAATCCACCACTATCTTTCTCCTCTCTCTCACCTGGAGTTTCGCTTGATGTCTGCCGCACGCGAGAACCAGAACACCGAGAAGGTTCTGAACGATTTGTTTCAGAACCTCCTCATCTCCACTGATGAGAACCGCATGCAGCACGCTGATGCGCTCGCCCAGCTTGTGAACACCGAAACCGAGGAGAAGGACATTCCTGCTGCTCTGTTCGCTGAGATCAAGGCGGCTCTGGCCGACAAGAAGGACGTCGCGAAGCGTGTGAATGCTCTGGAGGCCGTTATCTCCATTGCCAAGTCTAACCTGACTGTGGTCACTGAGCCTCTGTTGGTCGACCTCACCTCGACCGTGCTTGAGCTCGCGGGTGACAAGAAGAAGGAGGTCGCTGACCGTGCCCGTGATGCCGCCGTGGCCATTGCCGCTGCCATCACCCCTACCTCGATCAAGAAGGTCCTGCCCCACCTCACCACGCGTCTCTCGAAGACCAGCAAGTGGACCGAGAAGGTCGCTGCCCTGCAGGCCATTTCCAAGCTTGTGCACATCGCCCGTGACCAGGTCGCGCTGCGTATGCCTGAGCTGATCCCCGTGCTTTCGGAGGCCATGTGGGACACCAAAAAGGAGGTCAAGGCCCAGGCCCACTCCACGATCACCACTGCTACCGAGACTGTGGACAACAAGGATATCAACAAGTTCATTCCTGCCCTGATCCAGTGCATTGCCGATCCTAAGGATGTGCCTGAGACCGTCCACCTGCTCGGTGCCACTACCTTCGTTAGTGAGGTCACGATGGCTACGCTCTCGATCATGGTTCCCCTGCTGTCGCGTGGTCTTGCTGAGCGTGATACGCCGATCAAGCGTAAGGCCGCCGTCATTATTGACAACATGTGCAAGCTTGTCGACGATCCGCAGGTCGTGGCCCCCTTCTTGGGCAAGCTCTACCCTGCCCTGAAGGCGAACTTCTCGAACATTGCCGATCCTGAGGCGCGTAACGTCACGGAGCGTGCGATCAAGACGCTGCAGCGTGTTGCTCTGATCGAGAACGACGTTCTCCCTGAGGTTACCACCGCTGGTGACGTCAGCGTTAACCTGGCGATTGTGCGCGAGCTCATCAAGGAGTACAAGGTTGACGCGAAGTTCGAGCCCATTGTTGAGTACATTGCCGCTATTTCCGGTGATCTCATTGATGAGCGCCACACGTCGCCCGAGACGTGGCAGGAGGCGCTCCGTCCCTTCTTCCTGGTGTTCCTGCCCAGCGATAAGGTCAACGACGTGATTTTCGTGCTCCGCGAGAAGGCCATTGCCAACATCCCGACCGGCGCCCAGTTCGACGAGGAGGACGATGATGGAGAGGATCTGTGCAACACCGAGTTCTCGCTGGCCTACGGTGCCAAGATCCTGCTTAACCGTACCCAGATGCGCTTGAAGCGTAACCGCCGTTACGGTCTGTGTGGTCCCAACGGTGCCGGTAAGTCGACGCTGATGCGTGCCATTGCCGAGGGTCAGGTCGAGGGTTTCCCCAACGACGAGCTCAAGACCGTTTACGTCGAGCACGATATTGATGGCACCCACTCCGACACCAACGTTTTGGAGTACGTCCTGGTGACCGGTGGTGAGGCTGTCGGTCCTAAGGAGGAGGTCCACGACAAGCTGCTCGAGTTCGGTTTCACCGAGGAGATGCAGCAGATGCCCATCACGTCGCTTTCGGGTGGTTGGAAGATGAAGCTGGCCCTTGCCACCGCTGTGCTGCGCAAGGCCGATATCCTGCTGCTTGATGAGCCTACTAACCATTTGGATACTGTGAACGTCGCGTGGCTGACGAACTACCTGAACACCTGCGGCATCACGTCGATCATTGTGTCGCACGACTCGGGTTTCCTCAACAACGTCACCGAGTACATCATCAACTACCAGAACTTCAAGCTGCACAAGTACAAGGGTAACCTCACGGACTTCGTGCGCAAGTACCCCCCTGCCAAGTCTTACTTCGAGCTCGGTGCGTCTGAAATCAACTTCGATTTCCCTGAGCCCGGATTTTTGGAGGGCGTCAAGACCAAGCAGAAGGCCATTGTCAAGGTCTCGAACGTCTCGTTCCAGTACCCTGGCACCACGAAGCCCCAGATCTCGGACGTCTCGTTCCAGTGCTCGCTGTCTTCGCGTATTGCCGTCATTGGTCCCAACGGTGCGGGTAAGTCTACCCTAATCAACGTCTTGACCGGTGAGCTGCTGCCCACCACTGGTGAGGTTTACACTCACGAGAACTGCCGTATTGCTTACGTCAAGCAGCACGCTTTCGCGCACATTGATAACCACCTCGACAAGACTCCTTCCGAGTACATCCAGTGGCGTTTCCAGACCGGTGAGGACCGTGAGACCATGGACCGTGCCAGCCGCCAGATCGATGAGAACGACGAGCAGGCCATGAACAAGATCTACAAGATCGAGGGCACGCCCCGTCGTGTTAACGAGGTTTTGGCTCGTCGTAAGTTCAAGAACACCTACGAGTACGAGGTCTCGTTCTTCCTGGGTGACAACATCGGCCTCAAGTCGGAGCGCTGGACCAAGATGTCCTCCGTGGACAACGGCTGGATCCCCCGTTCGGAGCTCATGGAGTCGCACGCCAAGGCTGTGGCCGAGGTCGATATGAAGGAGGCCCTGGCTTCGGGCCAGTTCCGCCCGCTCACGCGTAAGGAGATCGAGGAGCACTGCGAGCTGCTCGGTCTCGAGCCTGAGCTCGTGTCGCACTCGCGTATCCGCGGTCTTTCGGGTGGCCAGAAGGTCAAGCTCGTGTTGGCCGCCTGCACGTGGCAGCGTCCTCACTTGATTGTGCTGGATGAGCCTACCAACTATCTGGACCGTGACTCGCTCGGAGCCTTGTCTCGTGCGATCAAGAAGTTCGAGGGTGGTGTGGTCATCATCACCCACTCGGCCGAGTTCACCAAGGAGCTGACCGAGGAGGTGTGGGCCGTCAAGGACGGTAAGATGACTCCCTCGGGCCACAACTGGGTCTCGGGCCAGGGTTCGGGTCCTCGTCTCGATGCTAAGCAGGACGACGGTCCGCAGTTCGATGCCTTGGGCAACAAGATCGAGACGGCCACGAAGAAGAAGAAGCTGAGTGCCAGCGAGCTGCGCAAGAAGAAGAAGGAGCGCATGAAGAAGAAGAAGGAGAACCCGGATTATGTGAGCTCGGATGATGAGTTCTAAAAGGCTTGAGCGTAGCGAAAAGCCTTAGCACTTAGAACCCAGCCACATACCGTTCTTTATTATATAAATAATTTCTATCTCTACAACAACTTGTCTTATATATAAGAAGAGGTTTTAGCACCCAGAGTCGCCATGTGTCATCTAAGGTGTCACTTGATGTGGATTTGGTGATACCACCCTATACTAGGCCTTATGCATTAACCATGGGTGGGTAATAGCCAAGTGGGTAAAGGCTGGGTAATAGCCGTTGGGTTAATGGCTGGTACTGGCTAGATCAGATTCAGTGTATTAACATCCGAACTGATTAGTCTATTCGATTAAATGTGTGAACTTTTTACTTATTTGAAATATAATTATATGGATATAGTCAAATGGCTCGAATAATGCTGGGTTCATGGCTTGAGTATTGGCTGCTGGTAATGGCTGGTAATGGCTGGTAATGGCTTGAGTAATGGCTTGAGTAATGGCTTGAGTAATGGCTGGGTACTGCACTAAACAGTCATCTCCTCAAGGTCCTATAGGTATTACCACCTACTCAGCTTGAACTGACTTGAGACCTAGGAAAACATTAGCCGCTAGCTCTAACGTTTCGTACATTTCCTTTGGGTCTGAGGTAAGAAAAACTAGAGTAGTTCCGGTTTCGGAGGATGACGACCGAGCAGCCGCTTCTAGCTGGCTCAGGATGGTGTCACTGTGGGAGGTATCCACGCTGTTGCGTTTAGCGTTGGTATGGTTGGCTTTATTCAGCGTGAGCGCCTGAAGCGACGAGTATTCCTGAAGCGACGAGTATTCGTGAGTTGTAGACATTGTTGAGGTGAGTGTTGAGGTGGTGAGTAGCTGAGGTGGTGAGTAGCTGAGGTGGTGAGTAGTTGAGGTGGTGAGTAGCTGAGATAGTGGTACGTGGTCTAGTAAGAGAGTTTGGTTGGCAGGCATGCAGGCCAGTAGGTTGCCAGTATGCGGCAACCTGCAGCAGTATGCGGCAACCTGCAGCAGTATGCGGCAACCTGCAGCAGTATGCGGTAAGTATGCAGCAGTATGGGGTATTATGTGGTTAGTATGCAGCAGTATGCGGTGGTATGTGGTGACCAGGCGTGGTGTGATAAGATGATCGGGTGCTTAGGGCCGTAGTCACTCAAGACCCCCTAGTTTTGCATGTTATAAGCTAGTTATTTAAAAGTTATTGGTTTGATTTCGCAGTACTTGCCAGAAATCCTCTTTATATGCTGTTTAGACCCCAGCCGAGACCCAGCCGAGACTCAGCCGAGGTACGGCCGTTCTGGTATTTCTTATACGAGTCGTCATCCACTTCCATCCGCTTCTTCATCCGCTTTCGCATCCAATTTCTCATCTGTGGCGATATCTAGAGCTCTAAATATTGTTTACAAATACGTTTTTGGGTCACACAGCCCACATAAACTCCTGCCTCATAGTGGCTTCCTAGAGCCTCGTGGAAGCAAAATAGTACGTCAATATGCACTAAATACCAGAAACTGAGATTTATACTCCTGGAAGTACCCGGTCAGAGCCAGTTATTCATCTAAACTACCTCCTCGACTCTGATCTCGTTTGCAGTTCCATCACAGACGCAAATGCGACTTTGTTTGACTTATAGACCATTGAGAGGTAGATATACCAGTTTATAGTATCCTATATGATTTTAGAGGATGTTGGGCGAGACTTTGTGACCAGAAAACCTGGGTTATTCTAGCCAAAACTAGCGTTGCCATAACTCCCTCTCATGTTGAGATACAAATCCAAAATTCAACATAGTTATTTTAGAAAGATCGCAAATGGCACAGAAGTAATTATAAAACCAGATCAGACCAGGAACATCCAGAAATCACCACATTTTACCAAAACTCGCCAAAATAAGCAAGATCTCTAGACGTTAACAGCAATTAAAGCCACTCAAATTAATTTCGCATCTATTTAAATACGTTTCAGATAGCTATATTGGCCTATAGTCGTCTGCTCGGCGAGATATAAGCCGTTTTTTACGAACTCCCAAATACGTCCGATATCACGCTCGTAATTCGTGAATTTGACCCTATGTACTAAATTCCGCTAAATAATATTTTATTTAGTGATTTAGGGCTGATTTCGGGCAGTTAGAGCCACCTATTTTTAAAACACTCTTCCTGGCCAGTACAGGCTCTACAAATTAGTATTCTATAAATTATTTACTAAATTATTAATATTTAACCGATTAAAAAGCCGTGACGTGGGGCACAAATACCCAAAACGCAATAACTAAACGATACTCGCACAAAGCGCAGATCGGCTAGCTAATATGGAGAGCTATTAGTCTGGAAACACCGAAAATGGTATTAATTCGCGATTTCAAAGCACTTTTTTGTCTAACCGTATCGTGTCGCTTGGTCGGTGTTGCTAACCGTATCATGGCGCTTTTGTGGTTTTACCCGCTCCTAACCACCAGGGCAGATGAAAAATGGGTGATTTTCAGTGCGATCTAAAATTGCCATAAAGTAGCCATAAAGTGACCAATTCGAAACATATTTAATCATTTTTGATTTTGCGTATAGTTATCTACGGTCAAGATCATATAATTCATTATTTGTTGCATATCGTGTCTACGTCTCTGTAAAATCGAGTACTTTTATGTCTGATCTATGCAAAATCATGGGGGGGCCCTTACGACCAAAATCACCATGAGTAGTAGACTGCAATGCAGACACCGCCCAGATCAGCTAGAACGTAGACTATTTCGGTGCTCGGCCAGTGTACGCAATACACTGGGATTAGATTTAGTGAAGATAAAAAAAAATAAAATAATGTTGCCTGAAAGGGAACGACGGGATCTCCAGCTAGGTAGTGTACGCATTCACTCAGCCATTCGTTCAGTCATTGCGCCAGCCATTACGCGCCATTACACTCAGCCATTACGCGCAGCCATTGCGCTGAGCCATTACGCGCAGCCATTGCGCTGAGCCATTAGGCTGAGCCATTAGGCTGAGCCATTAGGCTGAGCCATTGTCAGCCGTACGCCTACCCTACCTTAAACGTATCCCGCACCATGGGCTAGGTCCACGCGTCGGCTGTCAATAAAACCACACGAAACCACTCCCCCGGATAATCTACCTCCCCACATCCTCAGTTCTCGACGAATTGTTCACATCCAGGCCCAGTAACTCAGTAACTAACGAACTATGGCAGAAAATCAGGGGTTCTTAGGCCAGGTCCGCCTTTACTCCCAGGTAATGTTCATGCAAACGCCCGGCGTTCCGCGTTTCGATGGACTCGTCATTCACCAAGACCACGCCAACATCTTCAGCGCCTGCATCCAATTGGGACTTCCCGAGGCTTTCATGTATGTTTGTGAGCCTTTGCAAATGCCAGCTGTGGTTTATTGCCTGCTGGGTTTAGTTGTAGTGGCCATTGCCCATCAACTCGCATTGATGTTCCAGCAGTATGTCAGGGCGCAGCCAATTGGTCGTGAAGAGCAGCTGTTCACGGTTTGCTCGTGTGCACGCGTGT
This sequence comes from Starmerella ratchasimensis, assembly GCA_030562965.1. Lineage (NCBI taxonomy): Eukaryota > Fungi > Ascomycota > Dipodascomycetes > Dipodascales > Trichomonascaceae > Starmerella > Starmerella ratchasimensis. The sequence goes on from JAKUAQ010000020.1 coordinate 114,989, forward strand.
TCTTTCATGCAAACGTGGCAATTGGTCTGGTGTGTGGTTTTGTGATGTGCCTGGTGCTGCCTTCTAAACCACTCATCAACGTCCCGCCTGCTCCCGTGCTTACGGACTCCGAACCCAAACAACCCCACTCTTTCGTTTCCTACGTCCCACGCCTCGCCCTTGCCCTGGCTATGATCTCCACGGGCTGGGTGGTTTTGTATGCTGACCTCCAAGTGTACGCGTGGCTGTGGTTTCCCGTCACCTTCGTTCTCGCACATGGCTTCGGTTTCTACCAATTCACTCAGCTGAACGAAACCCAGCTGAACGAAACCCAGCTGAACGAAACCCAGCCGAGCGAAACCCAGGCTGGTCAAATTCAGGCCGGCCAAGATCGTTCGTTCCGCATTGATGTGGCTGAGATGGCCCTAGCCTTTCTGAAATTCTCGCAGTTCCAGTCTACCTCGAATATGGGGAAAATGACGTGTATTGACGATCTGTACGCTCAACTCTGGCACATCTTTGTCTCACACCTTTATAATAACATCGGCCTGCCATTGCTGATAGTCCTGGCTTTAGCCGGGTTTTTAATGCTGTGTGTGGCTGATGATCCGGTGAAGGTGCAGCTGAGTGAGGAGGAGGCTGAGGGACTGCTTCGAAAGGTTTGGTCCGCTGGGAAGGCAGCAGAAGAGTAGCCTAGAGTAGCCTAGAGTAGCTTTATAGAGCATTATAGCAATAGTCTTATAGTAATAGCATGCTTGAGTACTAGTCTAGTCTAGTCTAGCGTTCCCATTTCATTTCACAATGCCATGGGCAGTGCTAAGCACGTCCACCCGATACGCATAAGCTACCCGCGAGCTTATTTGAAACACTCATATATCTTCTCTCCGTGATAGCTACCCAAGAGTGAAACACCCAGCATGGCGAAGAAAACACCCAAGAAGACGATCCCAGAGCCTGAGGAGGAGCTGCTGATGCCTAAAGAGGTTGAGGTGGCCGAAAGCACTGCACCAGCTTCTACAGCTCCAGCTCCTACATGTACTCTATGCACTACAGGTACTACTGCACATGCACCTGCTGTTAGCGCACCTGCACCTGCTGCTAGCGCACCTGCACCTTCTGCTAGCGCACCTGAACCTGCTGCTAGTGCACCCACTTTGGATACTTTTCCACTCTTCCTCCTCTCCATCCTGCACTTCCCGCCTGACAACCAAATCGTTCCTAAATTTCGTGGCCTCATCATGGACGACCTTTCTGCCAGCCTCTTCGCCATTATCCTCCAACTCGGCCTGCCTGGCATCCTTACCTACCTTTTTGCTCCCATTCTTCTGCTGTTCCCCTCAGACAATCGCTTTTGGCTCCAGCTAGTGTTTATTTTCGGGACCCACATATGCACGCCGAGGTTCAAGTACCAGACCAGAGTGGCCGACTCAGTGTATATTGAGGGTCTGATCACAATAGTCAACGCGTGGAGTGTGGTGGGAGTCGAGAACTGGATAGTCTTTGCCTCGGTAACTGGGCTAAGCTTGCTGCTGATTGCTGTTGCCTCTCAGAAGAAAGCGGACTTTGCCAAGCAAAACATCACTCGGCTTCTCACATCCAACGAAAAGCTGATAGAGGTCGTGCGTGATGTGGAACGTCTGAAAGATGACGTTCTTGAAGCTCATAACCGACTGAAACGGGCGATATGGCGTCTGATGCCTGTGGGACTGTGTTTGGTTGCAGTATACGCTTTGAGCAGCCTGCTGACCGCTGTCTACGACGATCCGTGGCCAGTACAGAGAGGACTCGCGTTTATGCTGCTCAGTTTGCTGCTAGCCGCATTTGGGGCTGTGGTGGCGACTTTTCTGGTGTTCAAGTCCTCAGTGGAGCACCTCACCCAACCGGCCTTCTCTTACCGCCTGAGCGTCTGTGCATGTCTCAAGGCAACTGGCCAGGTGTTTCTTGTTTACTTCGTGGCGTCTTTGATTGTGGGGCCGAGCGACGCGATGCTAGACCTTGTACATGGGCCAACGCCTCGCCTGAAATTAGTTTACTGGCGTTTCTGCGATTATGCGCTGCTGCTGATCCTCACTTTAGGACTTCTGGGGATAAGTGCCATGTATAGGCCGTTGGTGAGAGGTGAGCTTCCCAGTGAGACTCCGACGGAGACTCCCAATCAGACCCAAACCAATCAGGCCCAAACCAATCAGACCCAAGCCATCCAAGCTCAGACTGCTTAAATATGAGGTACATTTGTTAATATATTTACTGATTCTATCAATATGTATTAATCATATTACGAAAACGAATTGTGTACATATTTTGTGATATCGTGATCTCACCCACCTAACCACGGCCCTTCACCCGAGGAGATCGAGGTGTTCACGGAATTAGCCGGTCAGAACATTTATGCAGCATATCTCGTCTTGCAGCATATCTCATCTTGCTAAAATATGACTTAGTAGAATACTAAAAATAGCAATTTGACTTTCCTCGCTTAGCTATACCTAGTTTAATGCTAATACTCATACTCACATATTACCATCCTAGTCTAATGCTAAAGCCATCCAACACCCACGTTTACTTTTCTAATATATATACACACAGAGCAGTGAGACGTTCGGTATGACGAAAACAACTCCCAAGAAGACGATACCTGAACCTGAAGATATGGTAGTGATTGATGCTGAAGTAGCACACACTTTTCAAGCACCTGCGCAAGAACCTGCGCAAGCACCTGCTCAAGCACCTGCTCAAGAACCAGCTCAAGCGCCCGCTACTCAAGCACCTGCACAAGCTACTGACGCAATGGATTATCTCTTCTTCTTCTCCATTCTGCACTGCCAACCGAACAACCGCATTGTCCCTAAATTTCGTGGCCTCCTCATGAGCGACTTAACTGCCAAAACATTTGCCATTATCCTCCAAGTCGGCCTGCCTGGCGTCCTCACGTACATGTTTGCACCCCTTCTTATGATGTTTCCCTTGACGCTTCGTGTGATTGCTGAGCTGCTGCTCAATCCTCTGGCGTTCTGGTGTGTAATGGAGTTCAAGTACTACACTGGCCTTGCCTCCTGTGTTGAGCTCGAGTCGCTGCTTGTACTGGTGAGCACGTGGCGTGCATGTGGACTGCGTAACTTGTTCGAGTTCGCAGTGGGAACTGGGGTGGGCCTGGCCTTTGTTTTTTTCAACATCTTGATTCGGGAACATGTGCAGAAATACACGCACGCGCGTTTCCCCAAGAGTGACGAGCGACTCGTTCAAACAGTGAAGGACGTGGAAGTGTTGAAAGAGGAGATTCTAGCTGCCCACAACCGGTTCGAACGGGTTAAGCGGGAGCTGATACCCTTCGGGCTAGCGGTGGTCGTGCTCTATGCCGTGAGCAGCGTGATCAGCACTTATTACGAAAACATATGCCATTTGCAAAGAGGATTAGCGTTTGTGCTGATCACTTTGGTGCTGGCAGTGGCTGGGGCTGCTTTTGCGACTTATATCGCTTTCGACCACTCAGTGAAACGCGTCACCCAACCTGCCTTCTCCTTTCACATTGAAGCAGACACCTGCCTGATTTCTTGTTTCTCGATCATTACCATCTACAGTGTTTTGTTGCTGCTTTTCAAGCCGGGCGAGGTGCCGTATTCTATTCTTCCGGGACTGGGTCCACTGCTGAACTGGATTTACTGGCGTTTCTGCGACTTTACGCTGCTAACAGTGGTCACGCTGGGGTTCCTGTGCTTGAGTGCCGTGGATGAGGCGGTGATCAGAGGTGATGGCATTGAGCTGAGTCCATTTTCAGCTGGACAGTCCCTCCAGAGCAGCGAAACCAGTCCCAGTCAAACCAGGCAGGCTTAGAGCAACCAAAAGCCCGATCCGATTCAAATGCTTCGAAATCTAAAGGAGGTATTGCTACACGACCACTGGGAATGATATCCAGTGTGCTGTTGCTATGTTTAATTTATTTATTGTGTTCTATTATTTGTTATTATTGTATCGTATTGTATTTTATTGCTACGCTTGATTGTAGTCCAACGGTGATCGTACAACGGTGATCGGACAACGGTGATCTTACCTCACCCTAAAACCACCCCACCTATGGAGAACGAATTAGTCCAAAGGGCCGCCAATCTGACCAAATCGCACCCCAATCGCGTGCTCATCACCATTGCTGGCATTCCTGGTGCAGGGAAAAGCACCACAGCCGAGCTGGTTGCGGCAGGACTCGTGAAACACGGCATCTCGGCCCAAGTCGTTGGCATGGACGGGTTCCATTATACGCGCACAGAATTGGCTAAACAAATTGGTGAAGAGAAGGCCGTGAAGTTTAGAGGCGCTCCATACACTTTTGATGCTCCTGGTGTTGTCAGTTTAGCAGAAAAATTGGCCCAACCCCAAGCAGTGAGTTTCCCCACTTTTGACCATGCCGTTAAAGATCCTGTGGAAAACGGAGGCTACGTGGCTGCTGAAACGCAAGTAGTTCTGCTCGAAGGTTTGTATGTCCAGCTGAGTGACCCCGTGTGGCGAGAAATCGGGCAGTACGCCCATGACACGTGGTTTGTGGATGTAGCCGAAGACGTGGCCAGACGCCGCTTGGCTGCGCGACACCTCAAAAGCGGCATTGTGGATACGCTGGAAGCTGGTGAGGCACGCGCCGACTCGAACGATCTGCCCAATGGGAGGTATATCAAACAGCATTCCGTTGAAGCCAATTATACACTGAACTCGTCTAATTTTTAGTTAGTTGTATTAGCTGACGTGTCAAGTTCCAATTTGACCACCTCCTCTCATCATCAAACGCCGTATGCCAGTAGTTCAGGGACACGTTCGTTCCCTCCGTTATTTCGACCTGGTGGTACCACAGAGCCGGGAGAAACAGGATGTCGCCAGGTCTCAAGTCTACGACCACCAAATTCTGTTTAGCCTCGAGTTTGGGGTCGTAAGTGGGAAACAACACCTCGGGCTGATCTAGATCCGGCACCAGCTCCATTTCACTATTATAAGTAGCCGGCTTCAGCATTTTCTCGTTTACATCCGCTACACTGCTGGGAGGAAGCATATATATACGTTTCGTTCCGCTTACCTGGACGTAAATATTATCGTAGTTGTCATTATGCAGTCGTGAGGTCGTGCCCTTCTCGCCGATCCACAAGTTCGCCGCTTGCTGAGTTCCGAGGAATTGGGACTTCAGTGGTAAATGTTTGGGAGCACCACAATTTAGGTCGGCGAGGTTGTTGTCTTGACTCTGGAAATAGTAGTGCCTGCCTTTATTGTTGTTGTTTCTGTGGTTACTCGTGAGTAATTGGAGGAACTCGGCGAATGAACGGGTTTGGACGTGTGGTTTGGCGAAGTACTGGCCGACCGGCGAATCAGCATTGCCTGAAGGCGTCTCCGCAATTTCCAGGTGGGTATTCAGCAGTTTGTCGAAGATGGTGGTGGATGAGGGGATGATGGGCCAGTGGACATTTGGGAAGTGCCCCGGCTGGTTTTTAACAATCAGTTCGTCTAGCTTAGCTGGGAATTCGTCAGCTGAATAGGTAATGGGGATTTCGGAGCACGCCAGCGCCTCCATAGCGAGTTTATCGAGCACATGCTCGTAAACTTCCTCCATCCGGTCTAGTGCGTTAGCCTTAGCGCGTTAGCAGCCATAACAGCCATAACAGCCATAGCAGCCATAGCAGCCATAGCAGCCATAGCAGCCATAGCGGCCATTAGGATAGTCCCAACTACCCTTGGACCCTCTCAGCCATAGTGCCAGCCGTACTCCAGCCATAGGGCCAGTCGTAACCACCCAACACCCACTCCCAAGCCTTAAGTGACTAATTTTGGAGCACTCGGCCTCTACTCGGCCCTACCCAAACTACCCCACAAACCGATCTGTCCATCACCAAATGTTCGCTCTACGCCGCTCAGTTTCGCCCCGATTCGCGCGTCTGGCGTCGACTCTGGCTCTGGTTGAGCACCAGGCGTCGAATATTGCGCCCGCTTCGCTGTCCGCGCTCTCGGCCGCCCTCAAACTCGGCCATCCCGTGACGGCTGCCGTTATCGGCTCGTCGGCTGCTGAAGTCGCGCCGAAAGTCGCAAAACTCGACGGCATCGCGCAAGTTTTCGCTTTCAAAACGGATAGCGACGTTTTGTTGAGCGAGACCACTGCCAAATTGCTCAGCGACGCAGTCACCCAAAACAACTTCACGCATTTAGTAGCGGCCGGCTCTTCGGTGGGCAAAGATGTGCTGCCACGTGTCGGCGGCTTACTCGACGCCCAGCCCATCAGCGAAGTCACGCAGGTTCTGAGTGACAGTGAGTTCGTTCACCCGGTGTATGCGGGCAACGCCTTGGAAACGGTGAAGACGTCCCAACCCATTAAAGTGCTGACGGTGCGAGCCTCGGCTTTCCCCGCACTCAGCGAAGGCAGCAGCGAGGCCACCGTAGAGTCCCAAACAGTCGAGCCTCTGAAGAGTGGCGTCTCGGAATTTGTTCGCGAGGAGCTGACTAAAAGCGAACGGCCGGAACTGGGCAGTGCAGCCCGCGTTGTGAGTGGCGGCAACGGCCTCAAATCCAAAGAAAATTTCGACTCGGTCATTCTGCCGCTCGCGGATAAATTGGGAGCGGCCGTGGGCGCATCTCGTGCGGCTGTAGATAACGGGTTCTGCGACAATTCGTTCCAGGTGGGCCAGACGGGAAAAGTCGTGGCTCCGGAAATTTACTTGGCGGTAGGAATCAGCGGTGCCATCCAGCATTTGGCCGGAATGAAGGATTCCAAGGTGATTGCGGCCATTGACAAGAACGAGGACGCGCCGATCTTCCAGATTGCCGATATCGGCTTGAAGGCCGACCTGTTTGAGGCCGTGCCGGAGATTATTTCTAAAGTGTAGAAGGTGCCTTGGGAGGCGCATAAATAGTAACGAAGCTATGATGACAGTATGGGTTAAGTGGATGGTAGTAGAGGGTACCACTTAGTGTGCTTAGTGTACTTAGTGTGTACTAGGTGTACTAGGTGTGTACCAGGTGTACTTGGTGTTCTTAGCGTACTTAGTACTTAGCGTACTTAGTGTACTTAGTGTACTTAGCGTACTTAGGTGCCTAGTCTTCTAGAGGGCCTGCGTCTGACTTAGTCGGCGTGGCTTCGGCACTCGCGATCCATTTAATCCCGAGGCGGAGAGCTAAGACGCCGAGGCGGAGAGCGAAGACGCACAGCACAAAGAATATCGCGACGACGATGATTGGCCCAGCTCCATACCTCAAAATCATCATCGTGTTCCACCCCAAAGTGCGCCACGCGTCCCCTAAAGCTGGTGTCTGGTGCACTAAAGTGTAAGGCGTGTAGCCAGGCAAGGCAGCTAAGGCCGCAATTAAAGCACGGGACGTAGCCGGCAGCTCAATCAGCTGCTCGGTGTAGCCATAGGTCAGCACTAACACGTTGTCGTCTACTTCAAAGTGCGTTCCTTCTATTTTGTCCAGTAGAGGCACATACTTCACCAGCACATTGTGTGCACTCCCTGCTAGATCCCCAGCCACCAGCTGCTCGCTGTCACTTTTTAAGTGACATGCTTTTGAATGATTTTCTCCCAACGTGATATGCTCGAAAACGCCGTTATTCCGCAAAAGCTCGAGATGCAGGCCATTTAGGTCGGTCCACGCCATCAGAGTGCATTCCACCCAGTACCTGCCCTCCTGCAGAAATACGGGCGAGCCGTTCTGCCAGGCGACGGCGAGCGCAAACCCGTTCGAATCCACACACTTGAGACCTCCGAGTCTGCGCTGCCAGCTAGAAAGTCTCGAGATGTAGCGCTGTCGAGCCGCTTGGGCCTCGTCACTAAGTTCCATGGCCGTTGGGTCACCACCAGCTGGGGCCTGGATCACTTGTCCCTCCAAAATTGGCGGGTTCACAGTAGGCGCAACGGTTTGGACCAAAACCGAGCTCACCTGATTGCTGCCGCTGCTGGGAACTAAAACTGTCGGGTCGGGCCAGCTGCCTCGAGGCACTAAGATCTCGTGGGTACCCCCATTATGGTCTAACTTGAGCACATCGCCAGTAACGGCAAATCCCCTAGTCATCACCCCTATCCAGAACATAGCCTCGTCTTCTAGCACACACGTCTCTCTGTCTATCATTACCTTGTCAGTGAAATAAATCCAGCCCGGTGTGTTGGGTTTCGAGCGGATTTGGACGTCCAGAAGCGGAGAGTTTAGTTTAGAACGCTGCATCAGCCGCGTGTTCCATTCAACTAGCTCTTGCTCGGTGAGGCTGCAGCGGATATGCAGCGTCTCCGGGCCATGCACGACTAAAGTAAGGGCAAATGGGTCGATTTTAAAGGAGAGCTGGGCGTTGGTCCACTGGGTGGAATCGCAGGCATCGCAGGGGCCAAGCCTGGCCGTATGGCCGGTGCTAGCAGCTGATGTAGCCGTCGTGGTCGCGGTCATGGTCGCAGTCATGGCCGTGTTTACCTTAGACATGTCACGGTAGACACGTGTCCGTGATAGGCACTAAAGTTAGGTATACACGCTGAGCTTAGCACTACCACTTTAGTAGTTCTACTTTAGTAGCACCACTTCAGTAATACCACTTGAGTAGTATCTTAAGTTGTCTATGTATGTTGAAATAAGAATGTCATTACTATATTATTAGGTGCGAATTAGTTACGTCCCGGCAGCCACTTCAAACGCCTCCCTCTTGTCTCACTGACCACAGCCTCCTCGTCCACCTTCACCGGCTTCTCCAGCGACTTCCGCACGGCCTGCCACGGTTTCCACGGATCGCTGCTCTCGAATATCTCGTCCATCTGCTCCAAAGTACGGCCCGACGTCTCGGGGAAGAAGATGTAGACGGTGGGGACCATCAAAAAGTTGATCGCCGCATACACCGCATAGAGGTACGGCCCGAGCTGTTCGTTGCCTACGGGTGTAGTCATCACAATCACAAAATTAAACATCCAGTTAGCCGCGGTGCTCACGCCATTAGCCGGGGCGCGGATGTTGATGGGTGTCAGCTCAGCGGGCAGCAGCCACGTCATGCCGAGCCATCCCACAGCGAAAAACGTGTTGAACACAAATAGAAACACGCACGCCGCAATCGCTGCGCCCGTGTTATGACGTGGCTCCTCGGCGGCCCATTGCGTGGCACACAACACAGCCATACTCGCTGCTTGGCCGGCGGCGCCAATCATCATCAGTTTACGTCTCCCGAACTTCTCGACGGTGTAGTACGCAAACCACGCCGCAATAAAATATTCCGTGCCATTGCACGCAGCCAGAATGCGCGACGTCATGGCGTCCATGCCCAGGAAAGTCTGGAACACTACGGTCGCATAGTACGTGATGAGGTTGATGCCGGTGATCTGCTGCATGATCTGGCTGAAGATGGCCAGCATCGCGCGCTGGAAGTTGCGGTGCTTGCCTTGTTTGAGGAGCAGGCGCGTGCCACTGCCCGTTGTCCCGTCCTTCCGTCTTTCTTGGTTGATCGAGTCCTCAATATCGGCCATCCGCAGCTGGATGCCTTCATCGTTCACCGGCACACCATCCAGGGCCGAAAATGCTTGCGCAGCCTCGGTCCGTTTGCCCTTTTTCAGCAGCCAGCGCGGCGATTCAGGCAGCTTCATGATAAACGGGAGAATCACCAAAGGAAACAGAATTTGGAAAGCGAGGGGGAAACGCCACGACACCGAGCTGTTTTTGACAAAGAAAAACCCGAAATCGATCCAGTACGAAATCATAATGCCGCCGCTAATTAGCGCACCGGCCATCATGACCAAGGGCCCGCGGCGTTCGGGTTTAGCACACTCCGACTGCCACACCGGAACGGTAGACGTGTTGAAACCGTTGCCAATGCCGGTAATAATCCGCGCCACGAGCAGTTGGCCGGCCGAGAAGCTGGCCGTCTGGATAATCGCGCCAATAATCATCACCACACACCCTAACACAATCGTCTTGCGTCGGCCCAGCTTGTCGCCCACATACATCGTAGCCAGCGCGCCTACTAAACACCCAATCTCGTAAACGGCCACCACGAATCCCTGCCACGTCGAGTTCTGGCTCTTGAGGGCATCAGTGGACGTGTCCATGCTGGGGAACTGGGTGTAGAACGACGGCAACGTGAGCAGCGAGCCCATCACGCCTTGATCGTAACCGAACAACAAAAAGCCCGTGCCGGCAATCACGCTAATCAGTTTGTGCAGCCGCGGGCCATAGAAGCCCATGAATTTGTACTGCGTGCTGTCACTTTGGAAACTGTACGTCTCGGCATCCTCGAGGTGCTCGGCGTGGTCTTTCTCAGACGACACCATGTTCGTGGACATGCTCTGGATATTAGTGGAAACAACGCTGAGCCCCGAGGCGGACTCTACGTCATCTACATGCGCAGTCACGGCTTTCTCAGACATGGTCGGAAATCAATGCGGGCCAAAATTGAGTTTAAAGGTGGGTATATATATACTGCTTTCGGTAATTAACCCGGGCGTGCTATCAGGCGGGGAATTTTACCCGGTGCATGGACGAAACGCACGGATGCATGGTGAAAAGTCACATTCCCCCGCAGATGGGCAAGGGTAGTTTCATATCATCAGCGCGGAATGCGGGGTGCAGATGACGCGGCCCGGCGCTTGCTATCCCTGGGCACGCAGTGTGGGGCCCGCACGGTGGAAGCTTTAGGTAGTGCATCCCCGGTCTTGGCTAGACTCAGATACTTTAATCGATCAATTCGGTGGCAGTATTTTAGATCAGGTCGCGAAAATTATGCTTTTGCGGTCTACGCGCCTGATAAGCACTGTCCACCGCCTGAGCAGCTTATGCAGGGAGGTCGGAAAATCGCGGAATCTGATGACGTATGCAAGGGTTCGTATACGAGAAGAGATAAGTGACGGACTGCGCCTTGAGTTTAGGGCACGTTTGATGACGCTGATTGTGCGAGCGCTTACCGCGGTGGGCCGTCTACGTCACGATATTATCAGGAGATCCCTGCCGTGCCATGCTGGGCGGTAATACTATCCATGCGGGGTTACCCACCGCTGGGAGCCATCCGGTATATTTATCTAGTGACATACCCAGTGACCTCAGTGGCATTCCACAGTGACGCCCAGTGACACACTCAGTGGTATATAATGTCAAGTGGCGTAAGATAAAATCCTCAGGGTCATAGCTTGACCTGTTCTTTCACGAGAAGGCACTGATCCAACTTGATCCGGTAGAGAACACATAGAGGATAGCATGAGCTATCGCCTGTAATGCTTGTTGGCTGAACGAGCTGAGTCGCGCCAAGCTGCGCAGATCACAGCTTGGGCCTGGCGCGTCTACGACCACCTGCGAAGGTCTAGCCCTTTAGCACACTTCATGATGAACTGTGCTTTGTCCAGAAGCGTTGGATGCTGCCACGCCTTTTGCCTAGCTGAGCTACTACGCTTGCCTTAACGTTCTGTTGAGCACCTCAGCTGGCACTAAATGTGTGATGTAAGTGGTCCCCAGCTGGTCCAAGTAACACTTTGCAATACGATCCCAGTACTGCCAAGATTTTCTTGGGGTGACTAGCTCAGCTAGAGCAGCATAAGCCGCACAGACTGACTGCGCAGACTTTTACGAGGCAGATCAGTCATAGCGCGCACCCCACGTGGGCACTCAAGCGAGAACTCAAGCGGGCAGAGGGCAGCTAGCTTGACAGAGTGCATACTGACATGCCGGAAGCGCGCCCTTGCCCCATTATAGGCGTCACTCGACTCAAATCGCACCGTTCTCGCTTCACCAGGCGGCTGTAAAGCAGTGAGGCAGCTGGCTCGCGAATTCACCGAAAACAAACAAGAATTCTGGCCGAGACCTCGATCCTCGCCGATTCGTCTTAGTTTGGCTGTTATGGGGTCCTGCGTCAGGGTACGGTCTACCCCGGTATGCTGACGCATCGCCTTGGTGATGAACCATCAATGTTTTTTTTTTTTTTTTGATGCGATCATCCAGAACATACATATATTATAAAAGGAAGCGACTTTCAGTTTCTTTTTAGCATGCTCTTCCTTTCTCTTCTTAGTGCCGTTGCGGCGCTGCCTATTCCCGGCATTCTGCTGCCTGATCCTCTGCACGACTCGTTCTACGATGCCCCTGCTGATCTGGACTCAATGCAGCCCGGCCAGGTTTATGACCGGCGTCAGGTTCAGCCCGACTTGGAACTGTCGCTGACCCTGACTGAGGTATGGCAGATCGCGTACCGCACGACGGGAACCGATGGTAAAGCGAGCCACACGGTTGGCACGGTGTTTGTGCCGCCTATCCCCGCTGCTGACCACAAATTGCTCTCGTACCAATTTTACGAGGACAGCGACGAGCTCGACTGCTCGCCGAGCTACTCCATGGCCAAGGGCCTTATCTCGCCGGCTGGAGCCACCACCGTCTTTGATGGTGCGCTGGCTATTGAGCTTGCCGCGCTGAAAGGATGGCATGTCATTGTGCCCGACCACGAAGGCCCGAACTCGACGTTCTTGGGCGGAAGCGAGTCCGGCTATGCGGGTTTGGACGGTTTGCGCGCGGCCCAGAACTTCTTGGAGTGGCCCGTAAATACGCCGGCCGCGCTTTACGGTTACAGTGGTGGTGCTAGCGCCACGGTGTGGATGAACAATTTGGCAGACAGCTATGCTCCTGAGCTTAATATTGTGGGCAGCGTGCACGGTGGCACGCCGATTGATCTGGCCGATACCGTGAGACATCTGGACCGTCCGGACAATTTGTTCAGCGGGTTTATTGTCGGTGCTCTTACCGGTGTGCTGCGTGCTTACCCCGAACAGAACCAGACGCTGTGGCCGCTGTTCTGGCCGGAGCTGAAGGATCGTATGAACCAGCTGATGCAGCCCGGCACGTGCTTGACCACGGAGGTGCTGTTCGACGGGTTCACGGAGTACCACACGATGATGAACACGGACTTCTTCACGAACCCCAGCGTCCAGTATCTGTTCGGCCAGGAGTCGCTGCTCAGCAACGTCAGCACCGTTGGCGTGGGCAACCCGAAGTTCCCGCGCTATATTTTCCACGCCGACGGCGACGAGGTACTGCCAGCGTCGGCCGTGCGCCAGTACGTCGCGCAGCAGTGTGCGGGTGGCGCGAATATTCAGTACGTCCCGTGGCTGGGCAACGAGCACGGATCGATGGAGCTGCTCGGTGTTCCGGACGCGTTCCGTTTCTTGATCCAGGCCATGGAAGGCACGACGCCTTCGGTTCCGTGCGGCACGCCGAACGACGATGTGCTTACTTTGGTGTCTAAGCTCGCGGGCGCTACGATCGGTGAGGTCATCACCGACGCCATTGAGGGCGTGAGCGAGCTCATTTATGCGGGCAAGACGATTTTGTTCGATCCCAACACGCCGTACGTCCAGGGTCAGCTCCCTTAGGCGGCAATAATAGCTGGATGTAATTAATAAACTAGTTTGTTTACGCACACCTTAGGTAGGCTTTTAGGCAGGCCTCTGTTAAGGCATTGCACGATGTAATACGATAATAAGACGTTCCGTGTAGTTTACTCCATTTATAAGTACAGCGCTGCCTATCGTGTGGTTTTAGGCGTGTGCTTTAGGCGTGTGCTTTAGGCGTGTGCTTTAGGCGTGTGGTTTTGTGGGTCTACTACATAGGCGGCTTTCTAGGGTGGCTTCCTGGGGCACTCCCTGGGGTGGCTCCCTGGGGCTCGCGGCTGGGCGCTAACCCTACCTCACCACCCAGTCGCCTAAATGGAGCGCTGCCATTCGTAGATGGACTGGCCACGCGGATCAAGCACGCCCCGGGGCGAAGCGTCGCCGCTACGGCCGCCCGCGAACATCCGGCGCGCGACCTACGACTCCACCACCCAAACCATCTCGTCGTACGATAGTTTGGCGGTGGATAACCTCAACGGGCCCGCGCCGGGATCGGCCGCAACCCAGCCGGTATCGCAGTGGTACCTCGCTTACTACATTCCTGCACTGGATTGGATGCGCCAGTACTCGTGGGACGCATTTCCTGGCGACCTGTGTTCCGGAATCACGCTGGCTTGCTTCCAGATCCCCATTTCGCTGAGTTACGCCACAACTCTGTCGAATCTGAACGCCATCAGTGGGCTGTTTGGCCTAGTGGTCGCTCCCCTAATCTACGCGGTTATGGGTTCGGTTCCCCAGATGGTCGTGGCCCCCGAGGGTCCCGTCTCGCTCATTATTGGTAAACTGTCGCCTCCCTACTTCTCGGATCCGGAGCATCATCACCATGACGGCCGCTCCAATTTAAATCCCGAGCAGCTGAGCGCGCTGATCACGGGAACGGCGGGTGCCCTCATCCTGTTTATTGGTTTGCTAAGGGCCGGCTTTCTCACGAGTATTCTGGCCCAGAGTTTGTTACGGGGCTTTATCACTGGTGTGGGTCTCGTGATGATTGCGGATCAGCTGCCGGCTATGCTGGGTTTGAGCAAAGACATGCATAAAGCCATTGGCCTTGAGGCGTCGAGCTATGCGAAGCTGAAGTACACGTGGGGCCACCTCAACGAAGCGAACTCTTTGGACACGAAGTTCTCGATGTATGCCCTCCTTGCGTTGGTAGTGTTCAAGCTAGGCAAGAAATACCTGATTAAAAAGGGTTACAAGCGGGCGATTCTAATCCCCGATATTCTTACCGTAGTGGCCGTTTCAACTTTTGCGAGTTACTGGGGCGAGTATGCGGACGACTTGAGCACCGTTGGCAAAGTAAAAACGGACGATTTAGAGCTCTACTGGATGCTCAGGCCGAAATATTCCGGGGATTTCAAGGTGAACTTCCAGTCCTCATTTTTCATCTGTATCCTCGGTTTGCTGGAAAGCACCGTGGCCGCGCGGCTGCTGGGCGGCGCTAACGACGGTCCCGACGCGACGAGTCGCAGCGCGAACCGCGAAATGGTCGCTTTGGGGTCGGCTAACGTGATTGGCTCGCTGTTCGGTGCCCTACCCGCGTTTGGCGGTTACGGCCGGTCCAAAGTAAACATGCTCAGTGGCGGCACCACGCAGATGAGCGGCATTGTATCGGCTTTGGTCACGCTCGTATGCACCTACCAGCTCATGGGGCTCGTGTTCTACCTGCCCAGATGTACTCTGAGCGCGGTAATTGCGTCGATCGGCGTTTCGCTGCTGGAAGAAGCGCCGAGCGAGGTGCGTTTTTTTTGGCGGATGCGGTCGCACAGCGATTTGCTGAACATGCTCATCGCTTTGCTCACCACTTTCTTCTGGTCTGTGGAGGCGGGCGTCACCGTAGGAGTAGCCGCTGCTCTAGTAAGGGTGATCCACCATTCCACGCGTCCTCGCATCCAACTGCTGAGTCAGGACCCGAACACGCTGAGCTTTGTGAACGCGGATCTTCTGCCCCACGATGAAGTGCAGAACAGCGCGGTTCTGGTCGTGAAAATCCCGGAACCGCTGACTTTCGCGAACAGCACTCTGCTACATGATAGGTTACGCCGGCTCGAACGCCACGGCACTACGCGCGTCCATCCCGGCTTACCCGGATCGCGTCGCCAGGACCTCGAAACGGTGATTTTCCACTTGAAAGGAATGACGGAATGCGATGCGTCGGGTGCTGCTAATCTGCTCAGCATTATTTCGGGGTACTTGGTGCGTGGCAAGCGCGTGATATTCACTGAAGTGCTGCCGCAGATGGAAGAAACGTTGCGAAGGTCCGGGATCGACGAGATGCTGGACGCCCAGCCTTGGGACCAGGTATATTTTGCAACGGTGCACGATGCGATGGAGTCGTTACAGGAATAGACGTTACATAGTACAGTTGATATATTAGTGTGTGACTAGGGTAGTGACGACCGGCCGGCTGGGTTTGGACCAGTAGATGTGGCCCAACTATTGTGGCCCAACTACAGATGGCCCAATTGGGTGGTTCTCAGACGACATTATGGAACCCCTCTACGCCCTTACTCAGGCCCTTCTGCACAATCCGCTCGATCTCGTCGGGATCCGAAGTGACCGTAGTCAAATTATCGTAGCCCTGGGCGGTCACAACCACATCGTCTTCTATTCGGATGCCTCCGACGGGCTTATACCTCTCGAGCACCTCGAAATCCACATACTTTTTGCCGCTACCGCCCAGTCCTTCCAACAGAAAGTCGTTGAAATAACATCCGGGCTCAACCGTCACCACCATTCCGGCCTCCAAAGCTCGTCGGATCCGCAGGTACCGCAGTTTGGGGTCCGGATCGCTGTAGTTCGCGTGCCCGGCCGTATCGTGGGTGTCCATGCCGAGCATATGTCCCAACCCGTGAGGGTAGAAAGCGGCCGACACGCCCGAATTGAAGATGTCAATGGCTGACGCATCGCGATGGAATATGCCGAGGGTTTGCAAGCCATCAATTAGAATGCGGTGCGCCAGAATATGCAGGTCGGCCCACTGCACACCCGGCTTGATTAATCGCATAGTTTCCGTCTGCATCTTTAGCACCAGTTCATAGATTTCGCGCGACTCCTTAGTCCAGTGTCCATTGATTGGGAAACACCGCGTGATATCGGCTGCATAGCATTCGTGCGACGCCCCAGCATCAATAAGCACATTGAGCCGGCCGTGCATGTCCTCGTCGTTTTTAAGGTAGTGCAGAGTGCCGCCATTCGTTCCCGAACAACAGATCGGGTCGTATGCCTCGTATTTACTGCCCTGGCGCAGCGCGTGGTACGCAAACTCCGCGTGGAGGTGCGTTTCGTTGGTCTCGATCGGCAAGGCCGACATCACGGCCAGGTGGCACTTATCCGTGATCTGGTTGGCTCTACGAATGAGACTGATCTCGTACTCGTCTTTGATCACCCGCGCCTCGTCCAGCGCCTCTAGAAGTAGGTTGTCTACGACCACTTCAATCGCGTCGCTCTTTTCAATGGCATGCACCTCGCTGGGGCCAACTACGACATCCGAAATGTACTCCACGGCATCCACATCGTACAAGGCGAGGGCATCCTCCTTGGACAGAGGCAAACCACTCCACATGATCGCGTCCTCATCCACGGGTGGCAAATACAAAACCAGACGGTCTTCTTTCGTGTAGTAAATGACGTGGCAGTCGCGCTGATCATGAGCGCCGCTCAGGTAGTTGAAGTACCGGTTCTGGTGGAACCGCACCTCCTGATCGCTGTACGGCCACAGCCGCGCTTTTTCGCCGGCAACGTAGATATTAAAGTCTACATCGCGCTTGGCTAGCTTCGCGTAGACCTCGACGACACGCCGCGCGTGCTGCTTGGCGGGATACATACTGGGCCTCTTTGGCTTGGCTTGGCTTGGCTGGACCCTCTTCCACCCATCACCCTTCCACCCATCACCCTTCCACCCGTTACTCTCCAGCATCTCCCAACATCTCTCCCTCCCCACTTCCCGCTCACTCAGGCATGTCAGCCCTGCACCCCGGCATACCAACCCGCTGGGGCACGGCACGGCTCAGTGACGAACCTTACCGCAGGGACTAGCTGCAGACGCTGATCCGTTGAACCTAGCCCTCGTGCCCTAACCACTCGGGAGAGCTCCGTTGTTTTGACTATCTGTCAGCCGGGTGCAGCCTCTGTCACCCTCCTGCAGCCTGTCCACACCCTCCGTCAGCCTCGTGTCAGCCTCTGTCTCAGCCCTTGACCAGCCCCTCCTAGCCGCTCAGCACCGATCCAATATTTACCGACTGCATGATTGTCAGTCACCTGGTGGTGCCATTGACATTTGACAGCTCATGCTTAATTCGACAATAACCTGCTTGGTGGTGGTGAGATCATAGAGCTTCTGATTGGATTTCTCTGTTTCGTAAATGATTATGACTTTTGTGAATAATTTTAGAGGTGATTATGTATTAGCTTGTCGTTTATTCTATACATTTCAGGCACGAACAAGACGATCACAAGAATAAACAATGCATGAGCCTAAGCTCGTTAGGCGGGGTGAACTAGGCGGGGTGAACAAGGAGCCCGCTTAGAAAGAGAGGTGCGCTTGCAGGTGCATTTACAGCAAGCACACGCGATTGCACTTGAGCACGCTTACTGGATATCAAAAGCGTACTTCGACTTCTGACGGATCTTCTTACCGAAGAAGTAGAAGCAGAACGGCACCGGCGCCAGAACGACCGCAATGCAGCCCAGCAGAGTGCCGGCCCACTGCGTCTCGAGGTTGATGAACATCGGGTGGGCGAACAGAGGGAACGCACAGCCGAACGCGGAACGCAGGAACGTGTTGGCCGCAATGCCCGACGCAGCCGAAGTGATGTAGGTGTCGATGATGTAGTTGAACGCGGCCACGAAGATTCCCACGAGGGCAAAGCCAATGATTCCGGCACCGACGGTAGGAGCGGCCCACTGCACTTTATAAGCACCCGTCCAGCACAGCATGAAGATGCCAATGGGGAACAAGATACCGCAGAACATCATGATAGGCAGACGCGCCTCGGGCAGCAGTTTGAGGCCGCTCTTCTTGAGATTGCGGTCGAACATCGGCTCAAAGAAGAACAGGTCGCACACACTCACCAGAATGGTGCCGATCATCATGCCGAAGTAGGGAAGGTAGATATTGCCACCGTGCCAGCCGTAGTTGCCGAAAATAATGGGAACGGCCTCCAAACAGAGGTACAAGATACCGTAAATGAAACCGTGGTACACCGACAGCAAGAACAGAATCGGCTCCACGAACAGCATCTTGAACGGCTTGAGCAGCGCCATCTCGAAGAAGTCGCGCGTGCTGAGCTCACGCGTCTCGAGGGGCGCCACAACGGCCCAGTTGCCCGTGCGGTGGCGAATGTCTTTGGCGCGGTGGGCCAACACCACCGGGGGGTAAGTTTCCTCAAGCAGCAAAGCCACGAGAATGAGAACCAAGGAGGCGTAAATACCGAGGATGTACTGCGTCCAGCGCCAGCCGAGGAAGCTCGCGCTGATGTAACCACCCACAACCGGCGCCAGCATTGGGCCGGCGATGATCATGAGCACCATAACGGTCACACCCGAGCCGCGTGTCTCCGAGGTCATCATATCGGCCGGAATAACCGGAGCCACCGCCAGCGTGCCGGCACTGAACGTTCCGGCGAAAAATCGACTCAGCACCAGCGTCTGGAAGTCTTTGGAGGAGGCAGCCGCAAACGTGAAAACCACGAGGCCAAATAGCGCAATGACCAGCGGAATTTTACGGCCCATGAATTCACTGGTGGGACCCCAAATTACGGGCCCCAAAGCGAATCCCAAAACATACAGCGAGATGTTCAAAATACCGACAGGCATACCCACGTGGAAATGGTCCATGATCTGCTTAACACCGGGCGAAATGATGGCCGATCCAAACGCCGTGACCATGGCTGACAGCGCAGCGACCGTCATAGTGCGCGCCTTGCGCAGCAATGTCCAATTGACGGCCAAGCCAGGGTCGGATTTGTCTAGGAAGTCGATGACGTAGGCATCCCGCTCACCCGGGACCAGCGGGATCATGTCGCCTTTGCCGTTCTTTTGCCTCAACCACGGGTCTTTCTCAACGTCTTCTCTAGTGAGGCCTTGATTTTTGAAATACTCTGCATCGGGATAGTCGTAGTCGCGGGCCGTGTGGCCGGTCGTCTGATCGCCAACCGACTCGGTCTGGTCTCCCGCCAATGAGCCTGATGAATCGGATCCTTGTCTGAACTCCTTCTGCTTCTCGCCTGACTCAAGCTGAGGGCCGTTGTCACTCATATTAGGACCTTAGAGGGATGAAGCAATTCGAAGGGGTCGGCCCTGTATTTATATAAAAAAGACGCAATCGATCCTTAACTACTATGCATGCAAGGTCCACTGACTCTCGGCCAAATTGGCCGGTATCGACGACTTAGGGTAGACGGTGTGTAGGGTAGACGGTAAGGAAAACATTGAAAACCAACGGTTCCAGGGTTGAGAGATAGGGCGTACACACATCGGAGACCAGCTCCGTCGTTCGCAAGAAATAATATTGGGATCGACACCTATTTTAGCAATGCTTGGATACTGAGCAGCTTGCGAGTCGCAGGTCTTAGTTGAAGTGTTGGTAAATTTGAGCTGAGGGCTTCAATCTTGAAACTTGCGCTGCGCTTTTTAGTCTTTTTTTTCATCCTGTACCGCTGGGTCTATCCCCCTCGCAACTTAGCGTAGGGCTCATTCATTTATTTTCGGGACTAAGCGCGGGCTCTAAGTGTCCTACCCTGCACAACGATAAACAGGGCAAGGTCTGAGCAGGGCAGGAAAGAGTTCTCAAAAAAAAAAAGATCCACAGGTGAAGAGAGGCGAGTCCACCCTGACGATCGCGGGTAGTCATATGACCTGCAAGCCACCCTGCACGAAACGGCGATCTGGGATGCAGGGGAGCTAGCGTGAAGAGTAGCTAAATCCAGTCTCGTTAATCAGGCGGACTAGATAGATCGCAGCCCAACTTATTGCCTTTTATTCTGCTACCTAAGAATTTATAGTATGATTGGCGGCGAGATCTGCGAACTTGTATAGCGGAACGGAGGTAAGGGGCGATATAATAAAGAATGCGGCATTTCTATATATGTACTGACAATTCTACTAGATATCAACGGAATGACAAATTAAGCGGCAAATCGCGCAACTCATTGATCAACCCATTGATTAACCCATTGTGCGGCTCGGGGTTGCCGCTCAATGTGTCACTCAAAACATTTACTCTGATTTGAACTTGTTCTGCAAACGCAGGTACTCCCTGTACTCGGCTTCCACGCTATACTTCACGTCCTTCACCATCATCATGCGGCACGGCCACAGTGAGAGGCACCAAGCCATTAGCCCCGTCTGACGGGCGACATGGGCCATCAAGAGCCATGCCACGCCCAGTACTACTCCCACTAAGAAGCCGTAGACGACCTGAGGCCCCGAATGGTAGTACAAGTAATATCGGCTGAATGCCGTGAACATGGACAGAGCCGACACTCCCAAAATGCGGGCGGCACGGTGCAGCCGGCCTATGCTAGGAGCATACATCGTCTGAATAATTATGATGGCTGCAAAGTAACCCATGTACTGAGCATGCGCCGAAGGCATGCCGTAAGAGTCCACCGGCATATTAGTGACTGGAGAAGACGGCCGCGGCTCCTTTATAATTAGTTTCAGAATACCGTTGACAATTTCACATCCTACCTGGCCCACACCAACCCACAGATCTTCGGCCGTTCGCCGGCTCATGAACACCGTCAGCAGCGCCACACACAGGCCAATCGGTACTAAGGACGCTAAGGCACTGGCCAGGCCGAGTTTGTCGTGAGGCGCGTACAGAACCGTGGTGAGTTCAGGGGCAATTCCGAGGTACGTGCTGCCTGCTACCACACCACTGGCCCGCATTTTCTCCAGCGAGCCTTGCACAGCATCTGCTAGGGGAACATGGCCGAAATAACTCGACATCGCGGTATCAATGTGATCTCTTCTACGGAAGTCTATGTACCGTGTGGTTTTGTTCAGTGTCGTATCGGGAGATGCGCCGGTATATAGGGTTGGGTGCAGCTGGGTGCAGCTGGGTGCTGTGTGGTATGTGTTGTATGCCGGAGTGGGGGCGATGGCTGGGTACTCATGGGCTTTGGTGCGGGAGCAAGGGTGTGGTACCTAAAAATGATGTGCATGGATGCGCACAGACTTTCTGCTCATATCGTTTGATTTTTTTTTGTAACCTCTGAATTATAGATTAGGCTAAATATACATATAAACTCTGGCCAGACGTATGACGGTTTAGCTAAGTACAAAGCCACAACCTTAAGCTAAGTAAGTCTCGTGGTCATATCAGATGTAGATCACAATCTTGGAAATTTTTCCCCGTTTCGCAAACAGGGCCGCCAGCAATGCCGATTTCGCCCGGATCGTACCGATGCGATCGGGATTTGTATCACAACCGCATGAAGTATCAATCGATGCTGGGACGTGAATCGTTCCGATCTTTAAAACGGGCCCTGAACGATTTGGCCAATGACATTTCCCTTTTAATCACCTTTAATGCCTATTTAGAAGACTTTGACACCCACATGAAGTTGCAGGGGATCAAAAATTGTGTTGACAAAGAAGTCATTCAGCTAGAGGATGGTGGTGCTCAGCCAGAAGATGGTGGTCAATATGAAAGCGGACAGGCAGCCCCACATGAACATCTTGAAGAATTAGACTTCGATTTCGGCTTAGCAGATCCGAACGAAGCCCGGCCGAGCCAGAGCGGCCAGAGCGGCCAGAGCGGCCAGAGCGGCCAGAGCGGCCAGAGCGGCCAGCCCAGCCATTCTGGCCAGCCCAGCCAGCCCAGCCATTCTGGCCAGCCCAGCCAGCCTGATCAACAACTCATTGAATCTGCGATTTCGCGTGCGATGAGCAACCGAACTACTGTCATATCGTTGCTAGACGGAGCCGAGCCTAAAGCGATTCGCGATCTACTCAACGAATCGTGTTATTACATCACCCGTCTTGAGAAGCTCCAATCAATGGTATACTGACGAGATTAGACCACCTCCTCGATGAGATCTTCGGCGGGCTGTTCAGCTTGGCCCTCGCTGTCCACAATCATACCATCGGCATCAACGCTAGCGCCGCTTTCCGACGGATCACCACGTAACACCATATTGGCAAAATTTTCGCAGGCCATCGTCACGCTCGGATCTTTGGTGGTGCGATGCAGTTCGCGAATAATTAGGTAAGTGTGTTTCCGACGCAACATTTCGCGACCTATCTGAGAGCTGCTGAGCAGCAGTAAACCTTCCACAAGCATCAGAATCACGTTGATATCTGGCTCACGCTGTTTGGTGGGCGAAGATTCGTTCCGCACGGCTGGCGGCAGCTTGGCCGTGTCCTCTTCGTCCAGCGCCTCAGAACCTCTCAGCCTGATCATTATAGCCTCGATCAGCGGCGTATCAGTGGACAAAGGGCCGTGGACTTTGACGTCGAACAGAGCGTTCTTGATGACGGCTGCCAGCGCTTTTCTCCGGTTCAATGAATTGCTCGAAAGCTGGACGTACATGTGGGGTAGCAGCTTGGCCAGAACAGGTGCGTCCTGACGCGCGAACTCACTGAATGCAAACGTGAGGAAGTCGAAATCTTCGTCCGAAACATTGCCCGGTTTCGAAGTGGTCAGCACCAAAGTGGTGAGTAACGTGCCTTGAATAGCCTTTAGCACTTGTGGTTCTCGACTTATGTTATTCAGCAACATCGCGGTATATCGCGTATGAGTCGGTTTGGGTGATAAGACCAGCTGTTTCGCTAGCTCAACGGGAGCCTTTTTATCATTGGCTAGGTGATTTCGGATCGCCTCGTCATCCGTCAAATTGACCAAAGCAATGGTCGCATTCTGCGTGATCCACCCGTCTTTGGAGCTGACGGCCAGCTTCGTGAGCGCGTTCAAACCCCTGAAACCATTTTCTTTAAACACGCCGGCCTGGTTCGCGGACGCTGGCGTGATCGGCAGAACATTTTCCAGAGCAATCTTGGCGATCTCTTCAGAGGATGATTCCAGAAATCCGATCAGCTCTTGGTAACTCATTTTGGTGCTCCAGTTTAATTTCAAACCGTTGGAGATCCAAGTGTGATCGACCCTAATGATTTAGATAACACCCATCGGCCGAATATTTTCTTACTAGGCTGGTTTAAACGTATCGTGTTTTTCATATCGAGATAGGTTTTGATAATCCGTTGCTGTGACAAATTTATTTCATAAGGCCCAGGGTGCCGATGGTCCTGCGTTGCGAGGCGCTCTCCCAAAGCCTTTTCAGGCACATTCGGTCCCAGGAGCGAGGGTCTGTGACTTGAGAGAGTCTATGTACTGAGCTATCAGGCTAAGAAGGAGTGCTATTCTTAGAGGTGCTAAGGGGGAAATGGATCTTAGGGTCCCAACGGGGCGGGGCCAGTACGATCACCATCTAGCACCATCCCGTGGCCAGCACTTAATAGCTGGCTCGCAGTTAAGACTCATACCACACACTCATGGGGTGGGTGGATTGATACACCGGCGACAAACAAGGGGGGTAAGGCCGCTGGAGGCAAAATTGTGCCCAGGCAGCGGGCGCCCTCGGCATTAATCCAGAGATGAGATTAATTAAACAACCCAGACCCTGATATAGAAGGACCACTGGGGAATTGTTCCATGCGGCAAACGGCTGAGATGGGTACCACCAGATGCAGGAGGTAAGGGCTAGTCCAATTATAGGCCCGCCGCGATAGCAAAATTTCCCCACATACGGTTGAGTTCTGCGCCCTAAGCAGGGCACCAACGGCCTGATAGGGGAGGATACACGGAGCGAATTCCGACTGGGTTAAGTTGCAAGTCGTGGGTTCTGCTGATTTTTCCGGCCAGGTATTTTTTTAAAAACATAAAAGTCACAAGTGTATAGGTAAATGCGTGGCGGGTAGCTTAAATGGTGGCATTATCACCGCTAACAAATATCGCTCAGGTGCCGCCGGCGCGCGTATACGCGCGTATACGCGCGTATACGCGATGAGGCCTCATCAGCACATAGATTAGCCCGGTGACGTCAAAGGCTGATGGCGCAACTGAAAATTTCACCTAGGGTTATGCAACTGCGCGAGCCGGTGTGGACCAGACCCCAGCCCTGTATCCGGAAGTTGAAGTCCAATGCGCGCACTTTGCAGTTCCTTGCCCCCCTAATCCCAGACCTGTTCATTCTAGGACTTATTTGGTATGTACAGTGGAAATACGTGGGCTGTAGGCCCGTTGCTGCCCCAAGTGAAGCCGACGGTGGCCGAAATCGGCGAACACCAGTTTCCGACTGTAGAATTCCACCGAACAAATGTAGCTCATCACTAGGTTAGCCTTTTCCGTATCTTAATTCCGGTATTATGTGTCAATCTTTTTTGAGCGTTGTTTTCGTATTTCCCGCTAGGCAGCGGCAACTAACCCACGTTTGAAACAACCGGGTTAGGGTGCAGCCCACCACAGCCACTTTAAGAATAGAAGTGTGGACAAGTTCGCCAGAGATCGGGCATTGGCAGCAAACCGATTCCCGCTTCCCACGGCCATAAAAAGCCTTAGCTCTCTTTCCATCCACGAATTTGGTCGCGTAGACAGGCCAGCTCCACCCCTAATTCATCCTGTCTGGTCCTGCCATCTCCAAGAGACCGACTTCTAGCGACCATCTCCGGGCGACCATCTCCTACAACTACCGCCTTTAGAGTCTCCCCAGTCACCACGTGTTTCGGTCAATTGCCGAGTGGCCTAGCAACCTCAGCACGCGCACATCACCAGCATCAGCATTAGCATCCCCATGTCGGCTATCCAGTACCGCATGGGCCCCCTAGCTTTCCCTGGCTCCCATACCGACTCGGATTCAGAGGTCGAGTCCTACGAGGCCCCAATGGCCCGAGACAAGGCGGGCACTGCGGTCACGGTCGCCGAAATTGAGCTAGATCGAGCCGATCCACTAGGGAGGCCAAGTGAGGCACCAGCTCAGGCACCAAGTGAGGCACCAGCCCAGGCACCAAGTGAAGCACCAAGGGAACCCAGTGAAGCACCAAGGGAACCCAGTGAAGCACCAAGGGAACCCAGTGAAGCACCCAAGCACACCACAGACTGCCTCCCCCTGAGCACGTCCACCTCCACACCCAGCCTTCACAGCCTGACCGTTAACGGCCACAGCCTGACCGTTGACGGCAACAGCCTGACCGTTGACGGCAACAGCCTGACGCACTGGCCCGCGTCGGACCAGAGCCTGCGCGAGTATGCGGGCAGCCTGCGCGGCTACGACGACAGCGACTACAGCAGCACGGACTCGTTCCCCCTGACCGAGTCGCCCGAAGGCACGACGATCTCGTCGTCCAGCACGTCGCTGCGCTCGAGCCAGACGTCGCTGTCGGCGCTGCTGTTCCCCGGCGCCGGCAGCAGCGGCCGCGGGCGCCGGCACTCGCGCACCCACAGCCGCGCGGGCTCAGCCGCGCTGTCGTTCGGCTCGGGCGAGAGCACGAGCAAAGCCGATCTGCAGCGGCTCAAAACGCAGGCCAGCAAGTTCGCGGCGCGCCATAACGCCGGCAAAGTCAATTTGCTGCGCATGACGCTGCTTCCGTTCCTACGCCGAACCCACAGCCACACCACTCAGACGAGCCACTCAACCGCGACGAGCCACTCAACCGCGACGAGCCATGCCTCCCAAAGCACTCAGGAAACCGCATTGGCCCGGCAGGTGTTCGCGCTCTGGTGGGACAAGATCCTCGACGTCTTCGCGAGCAACTTCAAGCACGTCAGCGGCGTCGACCGCGACGCGTTCTACGAGGCCGTGAGCTGCCTGCTGGGCCGCGCGGAGTGGCGCGCGCAGCACCACCTCACCGTGTTCCAGAACCTGCTCTCGCGCACCGCCGCGCACGTCGTCGCGCGCTGCGCCGTCGTGCCGGCTCTGCCGGTGTCCCTGAGCGCGTTCACGGGCAAAGTGCTCGCCTACGCCTACGCCTACCTGCCGGGCCTCGCGTGCTACCTCCTGCGTCTTTTGCAGCCGAGCGTTTCGGCCGTGCGCCGCGTGGCCGACGGCTGGGTCGCGAAACCAGACGCCGCCACGCGCGTCGCGCCGCACCTCGCGCCGCTGGTCGGAGTCAAAGACGTGCCGGCCGTGGCCGAGAACGCGCAGCACGTCGTGAGCTACGTCGTGCGCCACAACACGGCGTGGGAGGCGCAGTTCGGCCTCGATTCGGGCGTGTTTGCGTCGTTTTTCATGAACCTGTGCGGCCTGCACGCCGAGCTGATGCCCAGCATTGCGGACGGGCCCAGCGACGACGGCAGCGACGACGGCAGCGATTTGGGCGACGGCAGTGGCAGCGATTTGGGCGACGAAGGGACCCAGGCCGTGGCCAGCGGCGAGGACAGCGTGCTGAGTGCGCCGGGCATGATTCTCGTCCTCGCTGCGGTCGTCACGAGTCTCGACAAGGTCTCGAACGACTCGTTCCGGTCGCTGAGCTCGCGCAGTGCGAACCCTTACGGCGTGCGTCCTAAAACCGCCAGTTCCCCGACCCCCACGGAACGCGTGCGTATTGACCAGCTCAAGATCTTTGCGGCGCTGCGCGAGGTCCTGCATGGCGACGAGCGCACGGCGCCGCACTTCCTCGCGTTCAGCCGGTGTTTCGACCGCATTTTCCGGTCGATCGCCGTCGAGACGCGCGTCCACGATATGAGCGGCTGCGTCACCGTTTGCGACATTGCGGAGGAGTGGATCTCGTCGGTGCTGAGCGTGAGCAGCACGAAGAGCACGGTGAGTGCGCCGCTGCGGCATCTGGCGCTGGACTGGCAGTTCTGGCTGAGTGTGGCGGCCCGCATGCTGGAGAGCGATAACTGTCATACGGAGATCAGGGCGCTGAGTTTTCTGTTTAATGTGTGGCCGCATATTCCGTACGAGGCGAGCGCAGCGCGCACGAGCGCAGCGAGTGCAGCGTATAGAGAAGCAGAGACCCCCAGGTATAGAGAAGCAGGCAGCCCCGGCAGCCCCGGCAGCCCCGGCAGCACCAGCAGCACCAGGAGAAGCAGCACGGCCAGTATGGTCACTGCCTCTGAGCACCGCACCACTTCTAGCGCTGCCAGCGCCGCCTCCAGCACCTCCAGCACCTCCAGCCCCCCCAGCACCGCCTCCACCCTCGTCAACGCCACCGAATGGATCCTCAGCCGCCACATCTGGACCCACCTCTTCTGCCACTGGAGCCCGCTCGTGCGCTCGTACTACCAGCGCTTCCTCTGCTACCGCATAGCGTCCGTGGACGGCGACGCGTGGTACCTCGACGTCGAGCACGCGCAGTACCTCGCGGAGTCGCGCGCGCTGCTGCGGCGGCGCCTCGCCGAAACCTTCGCGTGGTGCGCGAGTCTGAGCCGCCGCGCCGGCCTCACGCCCGAGGTGTGTCCGAGCCTGCCCATGCCGCGTCTGCGCGTCGGCGTGCGCCGGTTCGGGCCGCTGCCGACGTCGCCGCCGCGCGTGGAGACGAACCTGACGCGCGTCTTCGCGTTCGACGTTTTTGACAGCGTCGCGTACCTCCAGACCGAAAAGGCCGTCGAGGAGCCGCGGCTGGCGCCGGTGCTGGAGCGAAGGTCGTCGGTGGAGTCGACGTCGAGTTTCCGGTCGGTGACGGCGGCAGCACAGCGCGAGCAGCAACAACAACAACGTGAGCAGCAAGAGCAGCAAGCGCAGCATGAACGAGAGCAGCTTAGAAGGTCGCAGAGCATGCAGAGCATGCAGAGCATGCAGAGCATGCAGAGCGAGAAGAAGAAGGTGTCGCTGGTGAGGCGGCTCAGCCTGGCGTCGGTCGGGTTCGGCGAGAGTGCAAAAAGCGCGGGAAGCGCGGGAAGCAGTGGTGGTAGTGCCGGTGGTGGTGGTGCCAGTGGTGGTAGCGCAGGAAGCAGCGCTGGTAGCGCTGGTAGTGGTGGTGGTGCTGACGGTTCAGAAGCCGCTGCAGGCACCTCCGGCGCCAGCACCGGCGGGCGCTTCGCGTTCTGGCGCAAGTTCCTGCGTAAACCGCCCACCGCGCCAACCCCTGCCCCCGCACCCAAACCGCCGGCCGACCACGCCCGGTCCAGCGTTCTGATGCACCACCCCCCCACGCTCGCGCAGCCGCGCCCCGACATCGCGCGCTCGCCGTACCGGTTCGTGATGATCCCGACGTCCGTGCGGCCGCCGCCGCGCTCCGATATCGCGGCGCCGCGCCTCCCGTTCAGCCGGGACATCTGCCAGGTCGCCGAGCTGCCGGCATTCGACGGGCGCGACGAACAGAAGGACCTGGCGATGTGGAACTACAGCGGGCGGTCGCTGGCGGAGTGGAGTATCGAGGTGATCTGTTTTGAGAGGTTTGCGGAGCAGCAGCGGAAGGTGGTGGATGAGACGTTGGGGATGTTCCCTATGCCGTTTATGGTGACGGAGATTCCTTGGCGGACGTTGGGTTAGCGCGCTTGCCGAGCACGCAGTGCGAGCAAGTGCTTACGAAATGCAACCAAGCGCCTCAATGCAAACGCCTCGAGGGCAAACACCTCAATGCAAACGCCTCAATGCGAACACCTCAATGCAAACGCCTCAATGCAAACGCCTCAATACAACTAGTACACTCCTGAAGCGACCTGCCAAGCAGCCACCCCCCTTATAACGCAAGGCAGAGCACGTGGCACATAGAAACACCCTGCATCCAACATAGTAAATGCATAAATAGTTGGTAATGTCATGCTAATCTAATGCTAATCGTATGCGGGCGTGAGGTAGCCCGGCTCAATCGTCTCATCACTCTCACTGCTCGAGTCCTCCACGCTCGTTTTTTCGCTGCTCGTTCTATCGCTGCTCGTTTTATCGCTGCTCGTCTTTTCGCTGCTCCTGTTCTCACCGCTGGCGCCTTTACGCTGCTTCGGCTTCTCTACAATTTTATCCACTTTAGTCTCGTCGCCATCGTTCACGTAGACGGCGACTTCCTGCGTCTCCACCTTCCGCTCGCGTTTCGAGTTGGGTGAAACGACCTCCACGGGGATCTGGACGGTCTGTGATGCTGTGCGGTGGTGCGTGAGTGACGGGCGGTGCGGGGGGCGATTAGGAGAGCGGTGAGGGCGGCTCTCTCTGTCTTCTTTCTCAGCCTTAGCCTCGTTCCCAGCCTTCCCAGTCTTATTAGCTCCCTTAGCCTTATTTTCGTTAGCCTTCTTAGCCTTAGCCTCCGCTTCCTTCACCTCGATCTCCTCCACCTCGGCCTCAGCTTCCCTGGCCTCCTTCACCTCGGTCTCCGCTTCCTTAGTCGACTCCTTACTATTTTGCTCCTTTCGCTTCACTACTCCAGTCTTAGCCTCTCCCCTTCTAGCTTCCTTAGCCACTCTATCATTCAATCTACTCAACACAGGCTCCTTGTGCGTGCCATACCGGCTCCTCTCAAGCACACTCAGCCACTCACCACGTGGTGGCTGTTTTTGTGGTCGATTAGACGCGACCTGCGCGTAGACCCACAGCCCGAACACGGCACCCCCCACGAGCTCAGACCAGAAAACCAGCGAACTGAGGGCCAAAGTAGACAGCACAGGGTACTGTTTCAAAAGGTGCTTGAGCCCGGTGAGCCGCACTTCTAAGCTGAGGCTGGCCTCGGCCACCATCAGCTCGGCGGGCAGCGTCAGCAGCAGGTGCGGGTTGCGGTGTTTCGGCTTGACGGCCGCGGGCCACAGCTCGAAGTGCAGGCGGCTCTGCTCGTGGCAGAGCCCGGAAACGTAGCACGGCGCGCCCAGCACTCTCACCAGCGTCTCGGTGAACTCGCTGCGGAACGGAAGCAACGCCATACGCTGCACACTCTCGGCGTGCTTCTCGCGGTGCGCCGTGTGCCAGTCGGCCTCGCCGAGCGACGCCTTGACGGCGAAATTGCCGAGATCGCGATTGGTTTGGCTGCGCGGCAGCACCAAGTCGAGCTTGATCGCGTAGTTCTCGGCGGCCACGCCGGCGACCGCGCGCAGATCGAGCATCGCCACGAGCTGCTCGGTCGTGCGCGCTGCACCGAGCGTCGGCTGCTGCACCGCTTTGCGCACGAAATCCAGCGGAATGCCGACCCAATCGGTGGGGAGGACCCAGTACCTCAGCAGTAAGACGGGAATGACCGAGGCGAAGACCATCGCTGCCAAACAGCCGAAGGCCACGCTTAGCACCAGGGCATACTTGATTCCCGTGTATATCCTCATCAAAGAGATCGGGATCGGGTGAGTATCTAGTTGAGACCTAAATAAGCTTACCCTTGTAGACGTCTAATGAGGAGAACGCCAAATGGAATACGCCTAACGAAATACTCAACGCGAAAAGCTCAACGCGAAAAGCTCAACGCAAGAAGCCTAAAAACAGGATACCAGAGACAGGATACCAAAGACAGAATGTAAACTCAACTGACAAACTCACGCCTTACGCGACCAGGGCAGGGCCGACGCGATCGCAGTATACAGATGCTAGGCGTACGCCGTGACCCGGCGCTCCCTGCCCAGCCGGCCGGCCCAGCTGGCTGGGAGGGTGTGGTTTTGTAAACCAAACAAAGACAGCCTCCTATTATTATTCTCTCCTACCTACGGGCGCCTCTGCACATTCCGGAACCCGACCGGCTCAAGAGGCAAGCGAGCTTGGCCTCACAACCTGGAATCCCACGCACTCGAGCCCCGCGACCCAGATCTTGGCCATGAACCTGGCCATGAACGGCGGGAACGGTGTGCTCGACCTTGACACCATTCCGGTGATGGAAGTAGTAGACGACGTGGTTCTGGACGAAGGCGCGAGCGATCAGGACACGTCGGTCAATACCACAGACACGATGCTGACGGAGTCTACTGACGCCAAGCCCGCGACCGCATTGAATGCGGGTGGCCAATCGAGTGACCCAGTGGGTACACTGAGCGCCACCTCAGCAACCAGCTCAGCAACCAGCTCAGCAACCAGCTTAGCAAGCAACCCAGCGCCCACCTCAGCGCCCACCACTGTGAAAAAACCGTTTAGGAGAGCACGCGGCCTCTCGCTCCTGCCGGTGCGCACTTCCGACGACCCCATGCGGCACATCGCCTCGCCTCCTAAAACGCCGAGCCCGATGCGCACGCACCGGCGCGACGATTTGCTGGGCGACCAACCCACGAACTCCCAAAGTGGCACGAACTCCCAAAGTGGCACCAACTCCCAGAGTGGCACGAACTCCCAAAGTGGCGCTGGCCTCGCTGGTTTCACTCAATCGCATCACAATGGCCACATCCCCCCGAGCCAATCACCGTTCACTAACTCCACGTTCAGCCAATCACCGTTCGCCAAGTCGCCCTTCAACAGCTCGCCTTTCCACAGCTCTAACCCCAGCCACAACGCCACACCGGGCTCAGCCGAGAAGAAACGGTCGGTGGCCAGCGACAACGACCAGCTGTTGACGGCGTACATGGGCCAGCTGGCGTCACGTGAGGCGCGCGTGAGCGATTTGCGCTCGACGATCGAGACGCTGGCGGCGAGTCTGCGCGACGCGGAGGCGGATCTCGCGAAGTTCCGCGAGAACGGCAAGAAACTCGCGCAGTTGGTGCGCGACCAGCACGACGTCGATCTGCTCAGCCTGCCGCCGAGCCACAACGTGCCCCATCATGCCAATGCGTCTAACGCCTCCCAACCTAGCGCATTGGGCCAACCAACCACATCCACCCAACCTAGCGCATCAGGCCAACCAACCACATCAGGCCAACCAACCACGTCCAACCACACGTCCAACCACACCTCCATGATACCCTCATCGCCCACCCCATTTGAAACGCCGGACCCCAGCCAGAAGGATATGCTGCAGATGGGCCGCCGCGTGGTCGGCGAAATCAACTCGCAGTTCTGGGCGTTTTTGGACGACGTGAAGAGCGCCACGATGGGCAGCCCCGACTTCGAGGCTGAGCGCAGCGCCCAGCGCGGCCGCCCCGCGACGCCGCACCGGCCAGCGACGCCGCACCGTCCAGCGACGCCAGGCCGCCGCTCAGCGCGCCACGCCGCCCAAATACTAACCACCCAACCACCAACCACCCAAATACCAACCACCCAACCACCAACCACCCAATCGGCCGCTCCTCTGGCCACCCCGCAGAACGCCCCCACCGAATGGGCCCCGCAGCTCCCGCAGCGCCGGTCGCCGAGCCCGCGGCGCCTCAACCCCAAAAAGTCGATCCAGGACTTCATGCGCGCGCGCTCGCCCACGCGCTCGCCGTCGCCCACGCGCCAGGAACGCCGCGAGCACGCGCAGAACCAGGACCTGCGCTCGTCGGAACGCCTCTCGCGCAAACTCTCGCACATCGACCTGCGCGCGCCGCCGCGCTCGCGGCCCGCGTCGCCTCTGCATGAGAGCTGATTATTTATATAGAGTGAGATTTATTAGTGAGATTTATTGAGTGGTGATGAATGGCAATGGCTGGGGATAATGGTTGTGTACAATGGCTGGGCTAATGGCTGTGGATAATGGCTGGGCTGTAGGGTGGTATTTGTTGGCTGCGGGTAATGGCTGGGATAATGGCTGTGGATAATGGCTGGGATAATGGCTGTGGATAATGGCTGGGGATAATGGCTGGGCTAATGGCTGGGGATAATGGCTGGGGAAGCCAATGGCTGGGGAAGCCAATGCTAGGCGGGTAATGGCTGGGCTATAGGGTGGTATTGGGTGGTCAGCCATGGCTGGGCTATATCTATATATGTAGGGCGGCATTGGGTGGTCAGGGGTAGGCGGAATTCTCACTTCACAATTATTCCCCCTACTTAGTGGCCGAGCCGCATGGCGAACCGACCGGCGTACAAAGCAAAAGGACGCAAGGCCGGCCGCGAAGCCAAAGCCAAGCTAAACAAAAGCCAGAAACTGAAAGATGAGCGCTCAATGCACCGCCTGGACCGCGCTTTGGCCGGCCAGGCGCCAATAGCGAAGACCAGCGCCCTAGCAAGGAAAAGCGCCACTAAACCCAAAGCCGAGCCGGAAGGCTGGAAAGATGTGCTGAGCAGCATGCACGAGCTGGCCAAACAGCGCCAAACACGCCGCACCGAGCCGCGTCGGAACCGCGTGGACCCGGAGACGTTGGCCGGCCTTATGTCGGGGATCCATAAAATCGAGGTGAACGAGACTCCCGAGAAGGAAGCCAGTGAGCTGGATATTGAGGCGTAGTAAGTGTTGAGGCGTAGTAAGCTTTGAGGCGTAGTAAGTGTTGAGGCGTAGTAAGTGTTGAAAATGTATTTATTGAGTAATGTGATATGAGGTAATGCATGATGTAATGCCAATGTTAGATGTCGTGTGGGTAGTTTTTTATAAGTGGGAGTGTAGTTTCGGTGAGTGCGGTGAAAGCTATCGCAGTGAATGCGTGATGTGGTGGACCGCCACCCAGTCAAGATCGGCGCTTACTCAGGTTCTCCATGATTCGGTCCAGCGGCGCCTGCACCGCTGCCTCGTTCTCGAGCCTGCTGATCGTGGCCACGCACTGCAGAGCCTGCACGGTACTGGGATGCTCGAGGTCGGCGTCCATCAAACTATCCGCCACTTTGCCCAGTACCGGAACTAGTGCCACGTCTCGGTAGGCTGCCAGCACGCGCTGGCGGATGCTGAGCCGCTTCACGGCTTTGCGCGCGCTGCCGGGGCTCGGGTTCACGCGGTTGGCCAGCGGCCGCGTGCCGGCCAGCGGGTACCAGTACTCTTTCGCGGCCTGCTGCGTAGCGAAGACCTGGCCGCGCGCATCGAACTCGAGCTGCAGCGGGAGGAACACGGCCTCGGCGTAGATCAGGGTTTTGGAGTGGAAGTCCTGCCACGATGCGGCCAAAGCGTCGAGCGACGGGCCGCGCGGCACCACACTCGACGATTTCAGGCCCTGGCGCAGCAGCCCGTCTACGCGGCTCAGCATCTCGCCTCCGGTGCCGCCCAGAGCATGGTGCGCACTGAAGTGCATGAGCACCAAGATGTTCACGTCCTCCACGGGGATACGCAGCGCCTCGTTTCGCGAGAAAACCGACTGGATCCGCAGACCGAGGAGCGACCACGAGCTGGCCAGGAACGTCGTGGCCTCTTCAACGGTCTTGAACGAGTGCAGCGACGCCACCGCCGACTGGCTGTTGCCGCTCGACTGGCTGAAACTGTAGACCGTGCCTTCACTGGCCAGAGTAGAGTTGGACGCCGATGAGCTCAGCACTGCCGCGGGCGAGTCGCGTTTCCGGAAACTGATGTGATGGTGATGGTGGTGGTGGTAGTGGTGGTGGTGCAAGGGGAAGTTAGGATGCGCGGCGTCCGGGATCACGGGACTGTTCGGCTGGCCGATCGCGGCGATCCGGTCGAGTTCTTTAGTGGACTCGCCGCGAACCATCGGCGAGCGGTCGTTGAAGTTAGGGCGCGTGGGCATGCCCAGGTCGGTTTTGATGCGCAGGCTTTTCAAGTCGGTTTTGCTCTGCTTGAACATCTTGTTTTTGAGTATGGATCCGCCGCGATCGCTGGCCGCGCCGCTGCTCCCGTTCTGGCTCGGCGGCGAGTTCGGCGCTGATTCGTAGTCCGGCGTGTCCACAAACACCGACTCCCTCGGGGATTCTTTGGCCGCTTCTTTCAAACTGTTTTGTTTGTACTTGGCCGCATGCACGCCGACCGAAGCGGCTGTAGACGAAATTTTGGCTCCGAAAACGGCGAGGTTGTGTTTGCTTTTTGATCTGAACGGTTTTGGTTTTTCGGACGGGCTCTGGGGCGAGCTGTCCCACGCATTGAAGGGCTGCGGGACGGCAGGCAACGGCGACTCGTTCTGAGGCGGCGAGATGTAGTTCGTGGACGCGGCCGACGCCACGCTCAGCGGCGAGTGGACCGCCGTCTCGTCGGGCGCACGCAAGCTCTCGATGCTCGCCGACTGGCGCAAATTGCTCATGCCGCGACACTCCTCGGGCGAGTGTAAGGAGGCGCGGTATGGCGGGGGGCATTAATGGCAGGGCATGGTGGAGCATGGCAGGGCACGGCCGGAGCATGGCAGGGCATGGTGGAGCATGGCCGGGGCTTGCTATTAGGGCCACATTGGGACTTTATGGCTCGTGTGGTTTTATCAGATCTATAGAAGTGTGGGAAATATTTCATATATGAGCCGATTGGCCTGCCTCAGCCTTTTCAAGTGGCTAGGATCTAAAATGCAGAGATCTAATAAGTTTGAGATCTAGTGTGCTCGAGATCTAGTGTGCTGTGGATCGCGAACCAATATTTCCTAAGAACCGTCACATTGAGTCGTAATTTCGTAATTTAACAGCTACCACCTAATTAGTCAGTCTATAATATGTACAGGGATATCTAGCCGCGATTCTAACCACGAGCATACTTGCGCTGGGCGTACTCACGCAGGCTCTTGCCCTTAATCGTGAGGTAGATCGGGAACGGAATCAGCAAAATGCCGATGCACGCGAGGATGGTGCATCCCCAGCCGACGGGGTAGCCCTTGATCGCCGTGTGTTCGTACACGATCGTGCCGAACAGAGGGAACGAGCCACCCATCATCGAACGCACGATGTTGTTACTGGCGAACGCGGTGCCTACGGTGGCAGGGGGGAACATCGTGCCGATGAACGCGAAGTAGGACTGGAAAATGAAGAACGCGCCAATCGAGAAGAAGATGTTGCCCACAAAGCCCACTGCCCAGTGTGTGCCTTCACGTGAGAGCCAGCCCCACAGAATCAGGCCAATAGGCAGACAGCACGCACCAATGAATGCACTGGGACCGAACACCTTCTCGGGGCTGCCCATCTTCTTGGCCATCATGCCGCAGTAGAACGTGTAGAAGGCGGCGGCCAGCGCACTGCCCGCGAGGAACACCAGGAAACACAGACCCATCTGCACAGTGTTGAAGCCGTAGAGCTCAATGTACACGATCGGCATGGCCTCAAAGTAGAGGTACATGACCGAATAAATAAGACCGATGTGGACGTCCATCAGCAGCAGCGCCGGCTCCATGATCGTCAGCTTGATCGGCTTGAAGAACATCTCCTTAACGACACTGCCGAACTTCTGCGTGTGCAGCAGCACCTCACCCGGCGCAATGTAGCGCTGGTCGCCAGTGGTTTTGCGCAGCTTGTGCGCTTTGCGCATCAGCAGCTCCTGCTCCGAAGTCTCGGGCAGCAACGCCAGCATGAACAGCAGCATGCCTCCGGACACGGCCAGCATAAACCAGAAGATGTACTTGTAAGGGTGGTGAAGACTCAGGGCAGCACCGATCAGAGGTCCCAAGAAGGGGCCGGCAATGGCGCCGAACGCCCACGCAATGAGAGCCAGAACACGGGCCGGCATGCCCCAGATATCGCCGATCGTCGCACCAGCCGTAGACAGCGGCGGCGACGCGAAAATGCCACCGAGGAAGCGGAGCGTCGCGAAGGCGCCCAAGTGGTTGGTCAAGGCCGTGGGGATCTGCAGACACGCGAAAATAAGCTGGCACGCGAAGTAAGTGGGGTTGCGTCCTCTGAACAGCGGAATTTCACTCATCGGTGTGAACCACAGCGAGCCCAGACCGTAGCCCCAGACGAACAGAGTGATGTCAAGGGCAGCCTTCGTTCGTGTGGTGTGGAAGTGAGACTGAATCTGTTCCTGAGCCGGCGTCACAATGGCCGCTCCCATATATAGCGAGGTAGTGCACAGCGACACCAGCAAGGTCGTGATCAGCTTCTTCCAAAGTTTCCAGTTCAGCGGCTTCTTCGGGTCGTCGGGACCGTCCCAGCCAACCAGAATGCGGCCGTACACATTATCGGGCACTTTCTCGTTACCCGTGATCATGGGGTTCTGCATCAAGATCGCGCGGACGTTCTCCTCGTTTGTGAAAACCACGCCTTCATCTTCAGGCTTCTCCGCGAACTCAGCGCGGCCCGAGGCCGAAGACTCGTCGTCCAAAGATTGCTTAGCAGTCTGAGTGCGCTCCAAGTCCTTAGGACTGGCCGGATCTAGCGGGGATCCATTGGCCGAATACAAACTCATTGCAGATTAAGATTGTATGTAGCAATCTAAGTTCGGCTAATCAAATCGACAATTATCCAGCTACGGGCTGGGACTATTTATTATAAACGGTGAATCAGGAAAAATATCAGCCCTAGCCCCTGAGGGTGTTGTGATTTCTGTCATCCTGCAGCGAATGACAAATTCTGATGTAAGACTTCTCAGTGTTGGGTGCTAGGGCAAGTTTAATGATGCAAGAATCCATTCACCTTGCCCTGTTCCACTTTTTCTTTGTAATCTTTACAAATAAGGGGGGCCGCAGCGTTTAGCAAGAGCAACTACATGTGCCTGATTTGACAGTTGCGGGATCTTCCTTATGCAGAGTGTATCGCGGTCAATTGAGGGAGTTATTAATCGCGCGCCTTAAAGCCGCTGATCTTGACGGGCGTCCGATTGATAGCGGCCACTTTTTTTCTTCGTCTGGCCCTTGAGCCCATGCCTCGCAGACCAGCTACTTGGTGGATTCGTCAGCACTTGGCCCAACGATTCACAACTCATGTTTCGATCATCTCTAAAATCGTGAATGCTACAATGTGTTCGCAAGACAGGGGCCATTGTTATGATTTAGCGCGTGTAATAGCTAATTCCGAGCAATTGTTAACCAGCAGGCTTGAGAAAGCGCATCCACGTCGCACCAACCCTATTATGCAATGGCCAAGGTGCATAAGGAGGACAGGCTTCGGGGCCCCTTTTCCCTCAGGGCCAACCCGGGTTCGGGCTATTCGGGCCGTGCCGGGCACCATCGATGGACTCGAATGTAATAGAAGTCAGTCATCGAATAAGCACGCTGGACTAATGAAGCTGTGTGATTAAGGTACATAGGCAGTGGCGATCTATGATATATTTAGAGCCTCTCTGTAGATTCTTGAACATAGATGTATTTATAATTATAGATTCAAATACAATTATATGGCTCTTATATAAGCTTGAGGTGCCTTACTCAGTAGAGAAATATTGCCTTGAGAACTGATTGGCACCGTTCCAAACTACTCTCGTTTAAACCACCCTCGACGGATAAGCGTTGGTGATCTAGCTTTCCAGCCGTGTACTCTTCCAGCCTTAAGAAATGAACTATCACGCCCTTGGTAGCCCAGCCGTGGTGACCCTCAGCCATAGAGACTCTGCCCTAGAGACTCTGCCCTAGAGACCCAGCCACAGAGACACACTCAGCCATAGAGACATTCAGCCATAGTGCCACTCAGCCATAGAGACACTCAGCCATAGTGACCCAGCCATAATGGCCCAGCCTTAAGCGGGTTTTCTCGGTACAGCCATAAAGGCGCACTGCATACACTACCCTGAATCACAACGCGTCGCGATATTGACAGCTTCTCCATCAGCCGTTGATGGCACGAGTCAATGCCATAACACTCGGGCTGAAGTTTCTGCTTCTTGCGGGCCTTCTGGTGTTCTCGCGCGGCTTCTTGCCGCCCACGCGGACCCAGCTGGGCCTAGCCACCGCCGAACAGCCTGTGCCCCCTCAGTTCTCGCGTCTCGTGTTCATGGTCGTCGATGCAATGCGCAGCGATTTTCTGTTTTCCGCAAAATCGCACATGTCTGAAGTCCACGAGCTGCTTCGACAAGGCCGCGGTTATGCGTTCACCGCCTACTCTGATCCGCCGACCGTGACTTTGCCTCGTCTTAAAGGCCTGACCACCGGTGCCTCGCCGAATTTTCTGGACGCAGTAATAAATATCGCGGAATCCGACACGGCCTCGACTCTACACAACCAGGACTCTTGGGTCGAGCAGCTGTACACGCGCAACAAGTCGCTGCATATGTTCGGCGACGACACGTGGCTCAAGCTGTTCCCCGACCGGTTCGCCGAGTTCGAGGGCACGGCGTCCTTCTACGTGGCCGATTTCACTGAAGTGGACACGAACGTGACGCGGCACCTCGATTCCCAGCTTAACGCAGGGTGGGACGTTCTGGTGCTGCATTACCTTGGCCTCGACCATATTGGGCACAAAGGCGGGCCGGACAGCGTGCATATGCCGGCAAAACAGGCCGAGATGAGCCAGGTGGTGGCACGGATCTACGACTCGCTGGATAATGACACGCTGCTGGTAGTGGCTGGAGACCACGGAATGAACGACGTAGGCAATCATGGCGGTGCCTCAGCTGGTGAAACGGCCGCGGCTTTGCTTCTGCTGGCCAAGCAGTTCGACCATCCTTTGAGTGCGCCGGCTCCAACGCGCGAGGACTATGCATACTACACGAAATGCTTGCAAATCGATTTAGTCCCCACCCTGGCCACGCTGCTGGGTTTCCCCACCCCCAAAAACTCGCTAGGCGCGTTCATCAGCGACTTGCTGCCCCTGTGGAACTCAAGCGACCAGGCCAAAATACTGGCCGCGAGCTGTGCGCATCTCGACGTGTCGCAATGCAGCTGGGACAATGTGAAGACCCAGCAGACCACGCTCATGCGCGCGAGCTCAGAACACGTGCTGCCGTATATGTACGGCGGTATTGCCGTGCTCGGTGCCACGGCTCTGGCCGCGCTCGTGGCCGCGCGTTCGGCCCTGAACGTGGGCTGGCTCGTGCTGCCTGTTCTCTACTTTATTGCCATGATGGGCAGCTCGACCGTGGAGGAAGAACATTATCTGTGGTACTGGGTGCTGAGCGGTGTGCTCACGGCCCTGGCGCTCAAATCCCAGAGCTGGGCTGAGCTCACAGACGTTGGCGTGCTTTTCGTGGCGTTCCGCGTGATGCGCGGCTGGAACACCGCCGGCCAGAAATGGGCGAGTTTACTGGATACCGCCGACCTCATTAACCACCACTCAGTAATGAAACACGCGGCCCTAGTTCTCAGTTTCCTGCTGGCTCCGGGCACGCGGTGGACCTGGCGCCGGCCCCTGCCGCTCCTGGCTATGCTGGCCTTCACAACTTTCAAACTGCTGTCCGAATTTTATCCGGTCGGCGAGCCCAACATGCTTCTGCTGGCCAGAGCGGGCTACGCGGCCGCCGCGGTGGACCTGGTGTGGACGCGTGAGAAAGATGCGGGGCTCGTGCTGGTGGGGCTGATGCAAACCAAGGTCGAGAACGCGCTGCTGTGGCTGTGCTTCCGCTATGCCAAACAGGCCCTGCGGCGTCTCCACCACGCCCGGTCTAAGGGAGATGACTCCCCGAACGGTGAGCTCCTGGCGCTAGCCGCTTTCTGTTTTGAGTATGCCGCGTTTTTCAGCATTGGCGGCTCGAACTCGCTGGCTTCCATCGACCTGTCGAACGCGTATAATGGCGTGAGCGGCTACAACATCCCGGTAGTGGCGCTGCTCACGTACCTCGGGAACTGGGGCCCCTCGCTCTACTTTGCCGGTCTGAATTTGTCCATGTCTCGCAAAGTACTGAGGGCCTGGTTTTATGGCGTGGCCCTGACGGGCGTCACGCTGGCGTGCCTCATTTTGCGCGAACACCTGTTCATTTGGACGGTGTTCTCGCCGAAGCTGCTCTATTCGGGTGCGTGGTTGCTGTTCCACGAGACCTTAGGGACGGAACTGATCGCGCTGGGATAGCGGTCGTAAGGCTGGGCAGTGAATCACCTCAGTAGAATCATTTTATTTATTCAACTATACTATTTAAATGTCCCAAACTTCACTACCGACCCTGTCAACTCTGCTTATACTCTAAAAACTGGTCATAGTCGCCCAACGCCTCTAAAGCTCGATGTCTCAGCGCCTCATCAGATTTGGGCACTGACTTCAGGCTTTTCTTGAGCAGCGGCTTCAACCCGATTAAACGCTCGTGCAGGCCCTTGGCAACGTATTCGGATGCGTTAAAACTGGCGTCGTTGTCACCATGCACGCTGAACAAAGCGCTGATCGCATCCAGCTTCGCCTCAACACAGGCATGCTCCAGCAGCATAAAAATCAGCTGCGTAGTATCGCTGACACGGTCTAAGCCCCCTGCCACTTCGCGGCTGCCTAGCACCACGACCAGCGACCGGGCCAGGTCTTCCCAAATGGGATTGCCACTCGAATACAGCGTCTCTATTTGGGAGAAGACCGGAGCGATAAGTCCTCGGAACTCGGGGCTCAGGGCCAGCGTGCCGTCTTGCACGAAAATCGACGCCAGCAAGCCAAGAGCAGCACTGGCCGTCTCCTCATCGGCCAAGAACTGGTCTTTCGACCGCATCGTGTCGCTGAACACTGAGCCGGCCTCTTCGCTCCAGTCCTCGCCTACGGCTGCTCGCGACCAGTTCACATTATTATGCACACGAATAGCGGGCAGCCGGAATTCCGAGCTCGTGGCCATTGTTTCGCGGAGTGAGGAAAGGACGGGGATGAATTGGGACAGGACAGTGGGATCTTCCGTTTGGGCGCCGAGCGCCAGCAGATCAAGGGCAATATGGCGGCTGTTGAGTTCAGTGGGCGGCGCGTCGCGCCAGAACTCGAGTATGTCGGCCAGGCAGCTGCCCAAGTCGCCCATTAGCAAGGCGCGATTAAATAGTATGCCCAGGCTGTATATTTTAGCATCCCACGAATTAGTGCTGGCCGCCACCTTCTGCAGCACCGCGGCCACGTCACCCCCGAATTTCTCGAGAAATTCATCGTTCTCCTCGTCTTCGGATAGATAGTACAGCAGCTCGAACGCAGCGTTCACTGCCGCTGGAGCCAGTTTAGCGGCCAAAGCGGGCTGCGTGACCACCAGGAAAGCTAAGTTAGTGACATCTAGCCAATTGACCACGTCATAGGTGACCATCACAATCGCGCTGGCGAGGCCACATGTGTTCTCCACGAGGCTCGTCATCACTCTCAAGTCGTCGCCTTTAAGGCCGTTCAAATCACCCGCCTGGGCCTGTAGTTTAGTAGCCAAATGGTTAATTGTTGTTTTCACGCCTTCCCTTGATATATAAAGCGCCGGATCGCGACCTTCGGCCAGCACAATATTGCGCAATACTCCCAGGCCTTCGGCCACTACTTCCAGCGAAGAGTCCGAAAGGATGTTTGTAAGAATGATTTTGATTACACGCTCCCTCAGTAGCATTTGTCGCAGATTGGAGTCGTCTACCAGCGCAGAAATCGCGCCAAGGTGTGCTAACCGGTCCTGGACGTTGGCAGACTTGAGGGCAGCTATCACCGGCAGAATACGTTCCTGACGGGCCGTTTCATCGGGCACAAATGGACGGTCATTTTGTTTCTGCTTGTCACGCAGCTTCAATTGGCGATGCTTTCCCATTGCTTAGAGAGCACGTCCCTCCGATCCCCTTTTTTGGTTGGTGGTGCCGATCTTTTTTATATATGTCCCTAATTTTTCAGCTGTGATGGCTCAAGGTGTTGGGACTTGATGGCTGGCCGTAATGGCTGGACCCAAAGGCAGGGCGTAATGGCCGATCGTGGTCTAACATAACCACCACCACAAGACAAGGGTTATTTTTCATCTTCATCGATCCATGCTGAAGGTGTTCCGACGGCTCTACTCGGACTCCGCGAAAGCCGCGCCAAAAGTCCCGTCGTCCGTGAAAGCGGGGACTGTGCTTAAAGGTGTCAACGTGCGCAAAGCCGGCGAAGACCCCGTGGCGCTGGCCGACGAAGAGTACCCTGCGTGGCTCTGGGATCTGCTAGACCCCGCAGCTCAGGCGGTCAAACTCGCCGAGGATCCGATTCTTGCTGCGAGAAAAGCGCGGCGCCAGGCCAACCGTGAGAAAATTAAGCAGCACAACTTCCTGGCGAAAATGGGCCAGGCTTGACTTATTGTACATACAGCATCATTTATTGTTACCTTTTAGTTTGTTTGGGTTTGATCGTTCCATCCTTTTCATTGTTTTTATTCTCCTGATCGTTCGTTTATTTGGGCTTCTGGTTGCTGAGTTTCTGGTTGCTGGGAGTAACCAGGTCGCCCAGTTTCTCCTCTGTCAATTCGTAATCTCCCTCATATTTCGGATTCAGGTTGTTGTCTTTCTTGAGTTGTTCACTGGATTGGTTAGTGATCTGGTCGCGCTATTCGGTGCTAGGCTAGCCACGCCAGTAAACCGGCCTACTAATGCAGCCTACTAACTAGCCTACTAACTAGCCTGCTAACTAGCCTGCTAGACGAATGTACTTACAGAACAATGGGCTGGAAAACGTAGACTCCCATGGCCATGCCAGTAAGAATGGCGATAGTTGGCGTCACTATATCCCTCATTAATGTTGGTGCCCTTAAGCAGCAGCAGTGCACGATGTGTTGCCTGGAAATTCCGGAGGTAGTGATCCAGGGCAAGGGCGTGGGGTATATAAGCTACACCGCCCCGAAGAATGAAATTCTTCATAGTCGATGATGAAAACTGATAGGGACAACCGAATATCATGACGGATACACAATCATGGAATCTAGATAGTTATTTCTGAGACTAAACCACAGCATCACAATAAAATAAAGATAAAAAGAATATAACTAGGCCTCATTCTACCTCCCCCTTCTTATACCTAGAATAGTACTTGTTGCGGAAATCGTCGTCTAACTTTAGAGGCCGCGCATCGCCTGTAACTCCCAACTCTCGTCTTTCATAAGTCAGGAGCCATCGTTCCCATTTGCTGAATTTCTGGACACACACGCTCTTGAATTCCAGATCTGGGTGCAGCGGGATTTCTACGGCCTCGACCTCGTTTTCTTCCAAAGGCAGCCAGAACGCGAGCCGACGGCCCGTGTTAAGGCGATCGGCCGCAAACTGAAACAAATCGTTTAGCATCAAACTCAGGTCGTACGGCTTTTTCGTCGCTATGTAGTCGCGGCGTCTATGTGACAGCTCATTCTCTACCATCACATGTTC
This sequence comes from Starmerella ratchasimensis, assembly GCA_030562965.1. Taxonomy (NCBI): domain Eukaryota; kingdom Fungi; phylum Ascomycota; class Dipodascomycetes; order Dipodascales; family Trichomonascaceae; genus Starmerella; species Starmerella ratchasimensis. The sequence goes on from JAKUAQ010000020.1 coordinate 159,026, forward strand.
TTTGCCCACAAACCGTTCAGGTTTCGCAGCTCCACACACCACAATACGTTCACGCACGCCATATGGTGGGTCACAAATGATCGCGTCGAATTTTAGACGCGGATGGAATGCGTTGTGGGTGAAATCCATTTCGAAGGCGTCCACAAACTTGTTCGTGGTTTTGTACTGCTGGAAGTTCAGGCCGTATTTCTTGAGGGGCCGAATATCAATATCGGACGCAAATACGCTGGCTCCTTGGTGAGCTGCGGCTAGTGGGAAACTCCCTGTTCCTGAAAACGGATCGTAAACAAAGTCTCCCCTCCTTATCTGGGCCAGGTTCGTGGTCACGAGGGCCAGTTCGGCCTCAAAGCTAGTAGTTCCAACATGCCGGCGTTTCTTAAGATCGTAAGTATCCATGGCTTTACGATCGCTGAGTGCCACAAACTTCGTGAACCATACTTCTATTAGTTCGTGCGATTGCTCGGTGTACGACTCTACAAACACAAATTTGATTTCAGGGTTCTTCAGTCGGATAGGACCGTCCAAATTGAGGTATTTAAGTCGGTTGATTTCGTCAAGCTGGCTCTCTTTAGGACGCGTGGACTGGTAGGTGGAGAACTCAACTTTGAAGCTTTTACCCATGAACTCGTCGAATTGGCTGAGTATCTGCTCGTTTTGGGTATGGCACTCGTCTATAGTACGGCCATGCGAGAAAATGCGGTAGATGGCACGGCTCAGAATGCTTCGCTGCACCAATTTGATGGCCTCAGCCTCGGATGGTAGGTCTAGCACGAGGAACGGCGAGTCGTTCGAGTACCCAGTCAGATCAAGGTCGATATTCAGCATCTCCGCAATAGACTTGAGTTCTTCAGCTCGGAAACTTTCATTTTGCTGGGCCAGAAGGAGAAGAAATTTCATCCTTGGTTGGACCACCTTCTGTGATCTGATATTTTATCAATGTCCCAAATACCCTTCCCTTGATCCTACGATCTACCATGATCCACAAGTTGACAAAATGAAATAGATAATTGTGTATGGTGCTTAGCTATCTTAATAAATACTGAATAAATCACCAGCTAACTCTGCTTAATACGCTTATTTCTCTCTGGGTAATGTTCGATCTTCCTCTCCCAAGGACTGCGCGCCTCAATAAAGAACAGCCCGCTTTCCGTTGCGATCACGAACTTATCCCGCGCACACACCAAGTTGTCCACCTCAAACAACGCGCGACGTTCGTCGTTAATAAACTGCGGGTCCTGGCTGTAATCTACCGGATTGTCCGGCAATCTAAATTTTCGTTGTTCTCTGGGCCACAATGCTTGAGGATCGAGGTAGCGCGTGGATCCGGGTCTGAGTGGCATTTGTGGTGACACCAAAATTTCTTTTGACTCTAATTTCGTAAGATCGTATAACTCGATCCATGGCACAGGGTGGTCCGTTGAATGGCGGGCCACGGCAAGCTCAGCCTCCATGGGACAAACAGCCACGTAGTGCTCGCCATTATACAGTGCGCGGGTCTTGTGTTGAGATCTCAAGATGTGCATCACTTTGGGTGACCGTTCTCTCAAATCCAGAATGACTATAGCCCCCAGCGAGTAGCTGACAACGGCTATAGAGAGTTCGTCGCATATCACCACGGTTCGGGCCGAGCCGAGGCCTTTAACTGAGTAGATGCGAGGTCTTTCTGGGGTGGCCGGGGTGACTCGATCGCTGGAGGTGGTGGAACTGTTCGGGTCGGAATTTGGCTCGGGCCGCTTATAAATGGCCAAGTAGTTCGGGCTGGCACACACGAACTGCTCGGCGCCAATCCCCATCGCGTCGATGTTTTCGGGATGGTAGACACTCGAGTCCTCCATTCCTGGAACGTTTAGGTAAAACTTGCTGCGGTCCTCGGACGAGAGAAAGATCGACGCTTCGTTGTGCATATGCAGCGTCCTCGGCTCGCAGATCTCGAAATGGGCCGGGCCCTCGATAACGGCCACACTCCTTTCCTCTAAATTGATAGCACGCCACGTCATCATGGACTGATCCCCTTCACACTCGCCCCACACATACACCATGGATCTGTTGACGTAGACGGCGCCAATCGCGTTGAAAACGGGGAATTGGGACGTCATATCGTCAAACGACGTTCCGTCGCTTTTCACGATTTTAAGTTGGGCTCGCGAAGACGTGTTCGCGCCGATCATCTGGTAGACGGCCGTAAGCACGCAGCCGGCGAACTTCCCGGCCAGCGGTGCTAGCAGCATGCCAAGGGGCGGGAATTTTTTATCATTGGCCCGGTATATATCCAGCGCCAGGCGTTCATAGAGCCTGCCCATTCTGAGGGCGCGCGTGCGGGGTTTTTATTTTTAACTCTCACTAGGTTTTTTTCTCACCTCACAGAAGTGGGGTCATGCAGCCAAGCCACACTACGCCTGAGCCGGTCTGAGCCGAAGTTGTAGTGTGTGGGGGAGGATGTAGGCCTTCAACCGACGGAAAGTAGTGTAATTGCGAAGATGTAAATCAAGATCGGGGGCCTGATTTAGTCTGGCTTGCGTCTTCTATGGTTTCGAAGCTAGCTGCAGCTCAAGCAGTAGATCCGATCGATCTGTTTTCGAGAAAAAGACGCACGCGGCCTGTGCGTGAATATCCGCTGAGATCTGTGGATCTGTGGATCTAGGGGTTCAGGAAGGGGAGGAAGGGGACAGGATGTGTGGGGTGGTGGACTCCGCTAAAACTTATTGGCAGAGACCGCCAGCAGGGGGCGTGCGGGACAGTGGTAAGCAGGAGGTGGTAAGCAGGCAATGCTAGGCATGTACAGGTCTAGGGTTCATGGCTAGCCTTTTACCTAGCCGTTCGCTTAGCCGCTCGCCTAGCCGTTCGCCTAGCCGTTCACCTAGCCTAGCCTAGCCGTTCGCCTACGTATCCACCCTCATAGTTAATTATCGTATTTGCGGTGGGGTAGAGTATCAGTATTTGAGGTATAAGTACTGGTGCACGCGGACCCCTCTTGCGTTACCTGTGCGTCTAGCCGAATCGCCATAGTCTCCCATCTGCGGGAACTACGTAACCGCTACTCGAGGGGATGTGATCAAGGTTTAGGGTAATTCTCACGCCCTGCACTCAGCTTGCAGGATGCGCGCACTATTTCTTCGGCGAGAGGGAAAGGGTAAGAATATTGCCATGCCATGCCAGCGTAGTCATGACCACACGTGACCTGAGGAACTTCTTCTTTATAACCAGGATCAAGACCACAACGTCATCTTTTTACCTGTTTAAAAGACATTTACGCATTTTTGGGGCACTTTTGTTGTTCCGTAAATTTTTTTTAGTGCAATAATGTCTACTCATGATGAAGACGATGAGTTCTTCGCCGACATTTAGTATTTATTAAGTGCTGAGAGAATGCTATATCATTTGTGAATAGTCGCAGTTTTTTTGTTCTATAAAAGATTCAGTCTCTCAGACCATCTCCTTTTTTTTTTCTTTTTCGTTATGTTAATTTCGAATTATAAATGACAGTATACTAACATTCAATCTTCAGTGGCAGTTCTAAAAGCAACGACTCTCAAAAACCGGCTGGGGTGAAGGAGCCCTCTGCGACGGCGGGCGACGCGTCGGCTGCCGCTGGTGTGGCGTCCGGCGACGCGGCGCCGGTAGCGGCGGATCCACGCGCCGCGTTGCTGGCCGGGGCCGCCAAACCGACCGACGACGCGGCGGCTGCAGCGGCTAGTTCCTCGGCGAGTGGATCCAGTGCACCAGGTGCTCCCAGCGCCGCGTCATCGGCGGAGCCAGCAGCGACATCGGCCTCGGCCGCGGCTCCAGCGGCTTCAGGATCCGCTCCCGGTGGCTTCGATCCTGCCGCGTTCGCGAAACAACTTCAGCAACTTCAGCAACTCCAGCAAGGCTCGTCAGCGCCAAGTTCCGGCCCCAGTGGTGCCAGCAGCGCCTCGAACATGGCAGGTGGTGGCCTTCCTGGTATGCCGGGCGTGCCTGGTGCGCCTGGCTTTACTGGCAGTGTAGGGGCTGGCGTTCCCGGTATGCCGTATGGCAGTGGCGGCCTCCCTGGCGGACCTGGCGGCCTGGCGAGTCTCGGACCGCTTACGGCTGGTCAAGGTGGCCCCAGTGGCAGTGCCCCATCGGGCCGATCCACGGGCCACTCGGAAGAAGGCTACCATGCCGGCAACATCTTTATTCCTGCCAAGGACGAAGGCAAGATGTTTATTGGCGGTCTGAACTGGGAGACGACCGACGAGAGCATGAAGAACTATTTCAGCGCGTTCGGCGAGGTGCTGGAGGTCAACGTGATGCGAGATCCGAACTCCGGGCGGTCGCGAGGCTTTGGCTTCTTGTCGTTCAAAGAGGCGAATTCGGTTAATGAAGTGCTGAAGCGCGAGCATTTTCTGGATGGCAAGATCATTGACCCGAAGCGGGCGATCCCGCGCGAGGAGCAGGACAAGACGGCCAAGATCTTCGTGGGCGGCGTCAGCATGGACGTGACCGAAGAGGATTTCAAGAGCTTTTTTGAGACTTTCGGCACAGTGATCGACGCGCAGCTGATGATCGACAAAGACACCGGCCGGCCGCGCGGTTTTGGGTTCGTGACGTTCGACGACCATGCGGCCGTGGACAAGATTGTGGCGGAGAAGTTTCTGGACCTCAAGGGCAAGAGCATCGAGGTGAAGCGCGCCGAGCCGCGGCTGAGCCGCGAGTGGCAGGCGCGTAACCAGGGCGGCTACCGCCCGATGGCTGGTGGAATGGTCGGCGCGATGGGTGCGGGTGCGATGGGCAACCCCGCCCAGATGGGCAACCCGGCCGCGATGGGCGGCATGAACCCGATGGCAGCCATGGGCGGCCAGCCCGGCTCGTTCTATCCGAACCAGATGGACCCAAATATGATGACGCAGTACTACCAGCAGTGGCAGCAGTACATGTCGCAGATGCAGGGCATGATGGGCGGTGCCGGCGGCCCCGGCGGCCCCGGCGGCGGAGGGGCAGGCCCCGTGAGCGGCTCGGCGTCGCCGCGCGTGGACGAGACGAACGAGCCGCGGCGCGGGCACGGCGGACACCACCACAACGCGGGCGACTACGAGGAGCGCGACACGCGGCGCGACCGCCGGCGCGCGGACGACCG